>PVIW01009725.1:0-49750 GCA_004026585.1 Noctilio leporinus | reverse complement strand
ATAAAATCTTAAAAAAAAAAAAAAAAAAAAAAAAAAAAATAACTATTCTGGGAACCAGCTGAGCACTGCAAGTGCCATTATTTCTGAAGGATTCAACTTGTAAAACACATGTAGAGGGAAAACAGAGGGTATTGAAAGAATTAAGACCTGTGCACAGTCAAAAAAAAAAAAAAAAAATCAATCTGCTATTTAAGATGGAAAACTCCAAAAAGAGTAAGTTGTAGTTCCAGTAGCTTACAATAAGATTGAGTTGTATTATTGGAGAGGGGAGGATCTGACTCAAAACCCAAGTTCATTTTTACTGTGGGTTTGGCACTGTCTCTAGGACAACTTTCACAAAAGTGAGTTCTACAATACACCATTTCTGTGGTATATTTCACAAAAATAGCATTCCAGAGTAAAATTAGTATTAAAGAAGGAAAAAAAATGCTTAATTTGCTACAATATATCTAAAATATTATCATTTAATATGTAATAATTATATAAGCTATTGGCATATATTAAACTTTTTGTATTAACTCTTTAAAACCCAATATGTACTTTAAATATGTGTAAAAAATGTATGTTTGTAAATGTATTTTTACATGTGTTTGGTAATATTGCAATTCATATTATTTAAAAGAATAATTCTTTAAACAAATGAGTTAATGTAGGCATTTTGAAATAATTAAAAGAAAATTTTGTATTAATATGATTTGAGAAGCTGACAGAAGGCAGTAATTAAATGCTGAATTGTCTGGATGTGAAAGGGGAAAATAAAAAGTACACATTGATGGTTACAGAATAGACAGGGGGATGTTAAGAAGAATAAAAGAGCCCTGGCTAGCATGGCTCAGTGGATAGATGCTGGCCTGTGAGTCCAAAGGTCAGCAGTTCGATTTGCCTGTCAGGGCACATAACCAAGTTGCAAGCCAGGTCTCCAGTCAGGTTGGTAGCTGGAGGCAGGTGAAAGGCAACCATACATTGATGCTTCTCTCCCTTTCTTTCTCCTTCCCTGCTCTGCTCTCTGAAAATAATGAATAAAATCTTAAAAAAAAAAAAAAAAAGGAATAAAGAAAATGGAGAAGCCAAAGAACTTACATGCATGACACATGGACATGAACTAAGGGGGGCATTGCCAGAGGAAATGAGGTACGGGGTGGAGAGGGGCAAAGGGGGAAACTGGGACAACTAATAGCAAAATAAATATAATATATTTAAGAAAAAAATGATGCCTGAAGACACTTAAGAAAAAAACACTAGAAAAAAAAGAAAGATTTCAGACTGTCAATGAAATTCAAGAAAATACAGTGGGACAGCTGATGGTTGAGAGAATTGTGTGAGGTCCCAAGGTGCTAACTAGGTGTATATAGATATCATTATCCTATGTATAATGTTTCTTGTATCTTGTATCTTCTTCAATAAATATCTCTTTTTTCATATTACATGGCTGGATACCTTCTGGACAGAGTTTGTATATATGAAGTAGATTCTATTTTATAAAATCAGAACTTTTTCCAATTCTTGGGAGCAGAAGAAAAAAAATGTGGTCTTTAGTAAGTCTTCTTGCTATGGACTAGATGTTTGTATCTCCCAAAATTTATAGGTTGAACCCTAACACCAAGTATGATGGTTTTTGGAGGACCTTTGGAAGGTAATAAGGTTGTGAGGGCAGAATGGGGTTAGTGTCCTTATTAGAAAATGCTTGTGAGGGAGTCCTTCCCTTTGAACCAAGTGAAGACACAGTGAAAAGGTAGCCCTCTAGGAAGCCAGCATACATGGAATGTTCTTGAATCTGACAGCAGATTCTCAGTCTTCAGAATTGTGAAAAACAAATGTCTGTTGTTCAAGCAAGCCAGTACATGGTATTTTTCTTATAGCAGCCCAGATGAATTAAGGCACTTCCCTACTTGGTGAGCCTAAAATTTTATTACAGCTGTAAGTATTCAAGTCCACTAAGGAATCATAATTTACCCCCCTTGATGACTGAAGGACAATATTTTTCATATGAACTAACCATTGTAAGTTCAAAAAAATTTAATTTTGGAAGCACCTCCAAATTTCAAAGAAATCTCCAATATTGTCTCATTTTATGCACACACATACATACAAACATATGAGTATGAACACATTTTCTCATTTTATGCACACACATATAGGTATATAAGCATATAAGTATGAACACATAATGCATGGTGATGGCTCCCAAAGGGATGTAACAAACCTATGAAGTAGAATCTGCTAGGGTGCTTGGAAATCTTAAGATGTTTTCAAGGAGTTGGCTGGGTTGGCCCAAGGAATCTATCTCAAATACCACATTATGTATAAATACATATAACTACCATTATCTGATATTTTGGTGTTAGCAGGGTAAAATTTTGGTAAGGAATTTTACACAGAGGAAGTTAAAAGTGATGCTTAGAAAATAATTCAGCCTATGGAGATTGGAAATGAGTTGTTGAGGGCAGAACTTTCCTCTGATTTTATGAATAAGAGCAGTAAAATGCAATTTGTGCTCATTTTCCCCCTTGGCAAGACAAATAAAAGAGAAAGAAAATAACTTTTGGACTAAAGCATAATCTTAATAACAGCCACAATAACAATAAAGTAGAAGCAGAGTTTAATTATTGTTTTTCTCTGCAGGATCCTCTCTTTTCCTTCTTTGTAAACTTCCTAGCACTTAGTTTTTATTCCTCTTTTATCTTTCATCTACTGATGCTATTTACATAAAGAATTGTGATGTGTTTACCATATTATTAAAATAAAACTGTATTTTAATTAAATATCAATTCAGGATCACAGCTTCAAGCCACCTGCCAACACTGATGGTGATCAATAGAAGATGAACAAAGAAAATAAATAGGTTTTCCTATTAGTCAAATGTTTTAAACCTCCCTCTTCTTCCTTCTTCAGTTCCATTCATTCCTATTCCCCTCTAGAGTAGTCTACTTGCTCCCTTCTTCATTTCTCCACCTGCTTAATTTTCATACACTGCATAAACTTAATTTCCTGTGTGCTTTGCTCCCATTCTATAAGCATGCATTTAAACACTGGGAACCGGAGATGTTAACTGCCAGATCACCATGTTTGCTAATTCAGAAATCTACTTCCAGTTCCCTTGGATTAGGCATCTTTGAAATTATTCCTATTATATGCTTGTTTCAGAATTGTAAAATGTTATTTGCTTGATTGTACATTTATTTCACAACAATTAATTCACCCTGAGCTTTTATTTGGAAAAAAAAAAAAAAGCCTGCAAAAAGTTCAAAGTATTTTAGAATATCATATCCCTTTATTTTTTGTAACTGCACAGGGCTTTTTCCAAGTTTAGCATTTTGGTTGGTTTAACTTTTACGGAAATTAAAGCTCTGTGTAAGAAATGTTGCTTAGAAAAATTCAGGATGTGGTTTGAAAGGGCTATACTAACTGAACTGGGCATATGATCTATAGAATGAGATCTCTGCCTGTACACTGTAATAATAAGGTCATGATGGACTTATTCATTTGTACCAATTTATTTTACTTATGCATTCATGTATTTGTGCCAAATTATCTGAATATAAAAACACTTGAAAGTAATTTGTTTATTGTATATTGTCGATAGTCCACCATTTCGTGAAGCCGTAATTCTGAGTTCACTTATAGCCTTAATGTTTAAGTTCCACAAAATTTTTGAAATATTAACTCAAGTGGTGTATATACTACAATGATTAAGAAAGTTCTATATTCTTATCCTCACTCCATATTTACATATATTTGTACATGGTAATTATACTGGTAAATAGTTTTGGATTAAAAAAATATTCTCCTTATTAAGACTATGTATCCTTTAACATTTCTCATATTTATTCACTTTTATATTTTTCTGATTGAACTTTCTTCTATTTTCTTTGCTTACTTAGGAATATTACTGTTTACCTCTGCTTCTATAATAATTTCCAGAGCATATTGCTGAATAATTCTGTGTATTTCTGCTTAGGTTTGTTCTCTTGACTTTCAGGCATACATACTATCTTTGTAAGAAACTCTCTATTTTACACATCCCTTACCTTCAGCTGAACACAAGTTCCTTGTCATCATTCTTCTCCAATTAGCGATGAATCTTTGATGATTGCATTCATGATTTCTCCTCTTCACTTACTTGTGCCCCATTACTACCCTGACATTCTGTGACTGATTCTCTTCTATTCTCCATCTTTCTTTTCTCTTTGAAAGAGTATGTAACAATAATGCTGGTGTGACATTTGCAAAGGTGTTGTGGGAAGTCAACCTATGCTGCAGAGTAATGCTGTGTGGCTGTGCCTGATGTTCAGAGATAAAAGTGAGTTGTGAACTTTCTTGATAAGTAAACCTGTGACTTGCCTCCTTACTGACTAGTATAGCTTTGGTATGTTTTAATGGTTTATGGAATGCATGCAAGTATACATGAAATATGTGAGTAACTATGTAAAATATAGTTGAGAGATACAAAGTCTGTGCAGAAAGTATTCAGCCAATGTCAATATAATGAAAATAGTTTTCATGGCTGGTACTTTTGGAACAGACCTCATAAAGCAAATGCTTTACTAATAGCTCAGTAATGTATTTAGCAAGGAAAATTGGCAGGAAAAAGGTGAAAATTGAGGAGTCAATTGAACAGAAGAAAAAAACCTTATTGAGAAAAACAAAACCTGGTAGAGTAGAACACTAGCAAGAAAAGGTATACTTATTGAGGATATTGAAATAATATATAGTTTAAAACAAGTCGCATAAAATAACCTTGGAAATTTCAGAGACACTTTTCCTGCTGCTTTAACCTTTGAAATTGTAACTACATTATATATAACATTAATAAATAATAAATAATATAATATAGGTAGAGGAGGGATTGAATGACAGAGGGAACTCTGGAGGAGAAGTATAATGGAGACTTGTAACAATAGTAATGAAAGAAATGACCAATCAAAATAGTCAAATTGCTACCTAGAGAGGTGTTGCAGGTAGAAGTTACTTTAACAAATCTGTTGCTGCTCTTTACCTGCTTTTGCTGGCTTGAGAGTCTGGCCTGAAATCCTAAGCATTCTGTGTCCAGTCATCTTGGCTAGTTGTCAAATGAACTCACAGTTGTCTTGATTCCTCCACACAGTTTTGGGGGACCTATATTTTCCTAGTGGAAAATTTCACATGTGAAAAGGCAGGAATGTATTGAACATAGATTAACTTTCATCAAACAACATTATCTCCTTAAAATTATTTTCTTTTTTAATTTTATTGTTGTTGTATTACATCCATCCTCTTTTTGCTCTCCTCTGTCCTCCTCCCCACCCCACCCCCAAAGTCAATCCCATCTGTTGTCCATGTCCATGGTTCCTTTATACTAGGTTCTTGTCTAAACTGCTCCCCTTCCTTGCCTCTTCCTCCCCCCTCCCCGCAACCTCCTTCCCCCTGACCACTGAATACAGTGAATAGGTCTCCTTAAAAATTTTTATGAGGTAAATGGAGTTAGTTTTACCAATGGAAATGGTAAAATGTTCCTGAAATACCTAGGGGGAAAGCTTCTAGTTCACTCATCCACATTAGGACTTCTGTAACCTTCAGTGTTCATTTGTGGCAGGAATTCACTGTTATGTTAATGGCCCACAGTGACCATTTTGGGGTAAAATATTTCATAAACAAATAAGTTGCTTAAATACTTCTGGTGTACTGGCAACATTTTTTTGTTAAAAATGGAAATGTGTCTGTGGGTGAGAATGAATCACCTTATAAAATAAGTCAGTAAGTAGGTTAACACTGCCATTTAGAGAAGAACAGAAATAGCTTTAAATGTGTATAATCCCTCCATACACCCTCAACTCACAAATATTTCACCCACACATTCACACATACACATTCTTGGGTATATAAATATTCAGGTAGCTTTCTTTTAAATGTAGAAAAGATGACTTTCTAGGTAAGTAATTACTTTTATTGGTTGCCATTTAAGAGGCTTATATTAGGTAAGGAAGTGTTTTGTGGGGTAGCTGATTGAGCCATTTAGCTTAGCTGCTGAGATAATTAATTTTGCTGTCTTTTTCTAACAGAATTAACTGTTTCTTACAGAAGACACTTTTCTTCTCACCTATTTTCTAAATTTCCTAGATTTAGAATTTTATTACTGGTGAGTTCATCAGTCAATTATCTATAGGTGCTAGGAAACAAGTAAATCAGGTAAAGTAGAAAACTCTACAAGTCATTCATTAACTCCAGGTAACTACATAGCCAAACTTCTCAAATGATTATTAAAATACTTATGGAGGGTATATCTTTATTCTACCTGTTCAACTTATTTTTAGGTTATATAGCAAGGTTAGGAAGTGAATATGAAGTTAAATTGTGGTCATATAAGAAAAATAAAAACATTTTCAATTTATTTTGAACTTGAAATATTCTATCCTCAAACTAATTATCTTATTTTCTTCAAAGCAAACTAAAATGAAGGGTTCTTGCATTAATATTCTTGATTCACATTGTAGGTAAATTGGCATGCCAAGTCTTTCTAAAATTAGGGTTATCCTCTTTACTATTAAATAATACAAAGTAAAATGGTTTGGTATTTCAGAGAAAATCTTGTTATAAGCAACTCAGGATCATTGAGATTGAGAATATTTTTCTTTAAATAAACATGTTCATGTGTTGCATATGGATGAAATCACCTACATGTGAGTTGGTTTGTCTTATTCAGGGAGCATTCCTGGTTCAAAACACTGTCCTTGTAAGCCTGACTTTCCACTTGGAATGCTTATCATTAGAGTCACTTTTTAACTCCCAGAAAGCTCCTCTTTAAATACAAATATGTGACTCAGAGAACTTTGGATTCATAAATCCACTATATTTTCAGTAAGAACACTACACCCAAGGATGAAAAAGCCACACAAATGCCAGTGAAAAGACTTTTGTCAGGCAGTATGGTCGATAACATACTATTTCATTCATTCCTTATTGCCATTTTACAGATGAAGAAAATGTGAGATTAACTAGTTTAAAGTCACAGTCAGTCAATCTTTTTATTCTCTTTTTCATGTCTCTGTGTAATGATTGCTATTTTTATACAGATATGGCTAAAATGAAAGCTTTGTTTGTCTTAACATATTAGTATACTGATACCCTATGGAGAAAACTCACCCAGCTGAGGATGGTACAGCTGGCTCAAGTAGTCCAGGTTATACTCGTATTTGGAGCTGCACTCTTGTAGGTGCTAAAGAGCTTGCTCTTCATGATGCTTCTTTATTTTAGAATGGGAGGGGATGGAGGTAGAGAGTAAAAGGTGACTGGGAGGTAAGAGTCATGCAAGTTTACCAGAGAACTACCAAGTGTTCATTGGAGGTTAATGGAGAATCAAGTTCACTAGTGATGTTATGTGGCAAGAAGGATAAAGACAGACAGTGGGAACTCAAATTCATCAAGACAGAGTTCTTCTGCATTTGCTTCTGCTATTTACAGAAACAAATGGCGTTTACAGAAAAGTCTACGCAATAACAATTTTTATGTCCAAGACTATAGCAAAATTTTTGATATTATGTTAAACACAAAATTGAGTTTTTCAAAAGGGAAGGCTGAGAGAATGGCTTAATTACTGTCTTCAAGTATATGAGAGATTGTTACAGTATTTGGAAGATGACAGCCAGCTGTTCTATCTCCAAAGAGGAAAACAGAGAAAATGAGTTTGCAAAGTGGCAAGCACTTAGACTGTAGACGAGAAAGAGTACAATTATTACATATTTTTTAACCATGGCGACTATTAAATGCTGAAAGAGGTAATGTGTGTGTGTGTGTGTGAGGAAGTTGCGGAAGGGGAGGTGCTGTGGAGTTTTCTAAATTAAAGTTTAGGTTGAATGTCATCTGGTCTACTCACATTCTAGGTCAATGATACACAGGTTTGAGGACACAATTACCAGGAACATGATAATTGGAGATGGTTTTGTCACTACATGACTTGTATGTTTCCTTTCAAATTCTGTTAATATTGGGTTGACCAAAAAGTTCACTTAGTTTTTTCTGTGTGATGATTCTAGTGGTACTTAACTGTCTTTAACATCATTCAAAATGATTTTCTTTCTCAGATTGTATTTTGACAGCTGTCATATCAGTGTGCATTTTAAAAAAAACTTATCAAAATTGGTGAATTTTTGTGTAGTTATCTAAATATTGAAGATAAAAGAAGATATGCAACATTTTCAGCATGTTATGCTTTATTTCAAGAAAGGTAAAAATGCAATTGAAACACAAAAAAGTTGCGCAGTGTATGGAGAAGGTGCTGCAACTGATTAAACAGGTCAAAAGTGGTTTGCAAACTTTTTTGGTACTACTGACATTTTGGCCAAATAGTTCTTTGCTGTGGGGCTGTCTTATGCATTGGAAGAAGTTTAGCAGCACCCTTGGCCTCTACCCACTAGGAACCAATAATAGAGAATGGCAAACATACTCAAAATTTCCAAATCAGTAAAGTTATTGGTAAAAATGAAAAATGTGTTTTTTATTTTATGGAAAAAACTAAACAGATTCTTTGGCCAACATATACTTAGAAGTCTATTAAAAAATAATTCCAGGTAAAAATTAATTTTTCCAAACTTAATCATGACATTGATAACAATTTAATATTTACCTTTTTCTTCATCAAGACTCAATTTTGAACATTTATAATTACAGAAGAATGCATCAAAGTCTTAAATTATTAGTGAACTTCCAGGAATGTCTATCCTGTCACCTGGTCATTACTAATATGGTGTTAATATGTAGATAAAGGTAGTTCTTCTAATAATAGGTCTCTTTTTCATATTTCTAGAGTTCTTGATGATTTTTAGGATAAAATCCTCTTTGCAAGTTGAAACTCACAGCTGTAGATCTTCTACTGATAGAGAAAAAGATTCTGGAAAGTATTTTATAATGTTACAGGTCATATGTATTATTAAGTACTAACTGATAAACTATAAAGTGATGCAAAATCACCATGGGTGACTCCACATAAGTGATCAGCAACTTTGGCACTCAAAGTAACCAACATGAATCTTTTTAAAGAAGGCAAGAATTTGAAATTGTGTTAAAATAAATCACATAATCTCTTCTTACCTTAAACTCACATTTTCTCTATACATTTTTTATACTTTCCTTTCTTCCGGTTTAATAAAGTTATACAATGTGTAAATATTTAATTAATATAATAAATCTATGTATATTTATATTGTACATAATATAATCATAAATACAATATTTTCTAATCACCTTTGATTAAAAGACATATTTCCAATAGGGGTTTAGCTCCTTGAAGCTCTAATGATAAGGATTTAATACTTACAGAATGGAATTTGTGACCTATTTAGCAGCTTACTTGCACTGTACTTAAAAAATCAGGTATCATCATTCATTATCATTGTTTACAGCTATTCTTTTCTTTTAATTTATTTTTTAAAATATTTTATTTTATTATTTTCAGAGAGAAGGGCAGGGAGGGAGAAAGAAAGGGAGAGAAGCATCAATTTGTGGTTGCCTTTCACCTGCCTTTAGCTAAGGACCTAGTTGGAGACCTGGCTTGCAACCTGATTATGTGTCCTGAGTGGGGGATCGAATCAGTGACCTTTGGGTTCCCTGGCTGGTGCCTTATCCACTGTGCCACACCAGCCAGGGGTTTTTATAGCTATTCTTATATTCCAATGTATATAAAGAGGAGGATAAATGACTTCTTATAAACACAGTGATATTATTTATTTTTTCTTAAGTAAACCTTTATTTCACTTGATTCTATAAAATGGCCCTTCATGGACTTTGTGGTTCTAATATGAATTGCTTACCTGCCTCGTAATAACAATTCAATTTCTTGTTAATGGCCAGTTTGTAATTGAGTGCTGCAAGCTAATCATTAAAACCCAAAAGATCAGAGGAAACAATTTCTCAGGCTTGTGGCACCTTGCTCTAGAGGTTTTAAAAATAGCTCCATGTAAATATGTATCTTTTCCTTTTAAATATGTTACTAGAGTATAAAGGTAGTTATAGTTGTTTGGTTCACTTCATTAGAAGTCCTTTCCTTACGAAATTTCCATTTTAAGACAGCTAATAGAGATATTAGTGATTTGGTATGTGCTGAAATCAAGGAGGACCTGAAAGCTTAAAATGTAACTATATACCTATTCTAGGGGCTCTAACAGCTGTCTGAATTGGAACCTCTGTGAGGGGAGGGGACATGACATTGGCAACACCTTGTCTTAGAAGACTTGATTTTTTTATGCTTCAAGATGACATTTTCAAATTATTGTTTCTTATCCTGAATTTCTAACAGTTTCCTCTGTCTCATGCCATGCTTAAAGAGGAAATTGAGGCAATAAAAGGACACATACATCTTTCATCATTGAATCCAGTGGTAAAATAGAGAAGGCAGATTGAGGGGATTCTCTCCCTAAAGGACACTGGAAAAATCACTGACAGGCTCTTCATCTAAGTTTTCATTTAGCAGGGCTCTGGTGCCTCCTACCCTCTTGGGTATTTATAGAAAGCACTTCTCATTTGGACAACTGGAACATATCAATAGCTGTTTGTAGTTGTGCCCTGGCTCCTAAACACCTGAATTTAACAACTTTGTTATCACACAGGCTACATTTGCCATATATATGAGTACATTTACTATTATATTACATAAATATTCCTAAATACATGCATGTGCATGATTAACTACAAATACATGTACACACATGAACATCCTTCATAGAGATTTAGAATTTCTAAGGGCATTGGATTATGCTTTCAGAAACTGTTAAGAAAATTTCTCATTCTGATCCAGTCAATAAAGCAGTGAGATTTCTTGAGCCCTCTCAAGGGCTGATTGCTAGGCAGAATAAATTCTTTAAAAGTTTTTTGCCCTTTAACTTTATTAAATGCCTGACATTTAACAATATTAGCTGATGCCAGAAGATGAGTCCTGCTCCATGTGCTGTATCCTGGAGCAGGATGCAAGACATAAAAAGAAATTTGGGCAAAAATGTTGCCATTAGTTTGGAAGTTGCTGTTTAATCTGAGTTATTTTAGGGAAGAAAATGACTTCCAGAGGCTAAGTGTTCATACAGATTGTGATATTGTAGGAGGCTGGCATGGCCCTTCATTAATCTTATTTCAATTAGAACTCTTCACAGCCTGCAATTAGAATATTGCTGCTGTGATGAATCCATACTATACCTGTTACAGGGGCTGTTTTCTAATGAAGAAAAAACAGGCTGCCTGACATTTTAAAGAAAAATTTCCATTTTGGGTAACTCAATGAATGCTGATGCTTTGCCTATTCTCTCCTCACCGTAAGAATTGTCCTTCAAAGCTCGTGAGGAGTTTCTTTCTTTCTTTTTTTTTTTTGAGTTTTCAATTAATCCTAATCATGTCAAATTTAACTATTGAATATCTTCTAGAATGTGGTTTATCTGTGATGGAACAATCCTATCATAATAAGCAGGTTAAACTAGAGATGAGCAAACATTTTCTTTCTTTTCTTTTCTTTTTCTTTTCCTTTTTTTAAAGATTTTATTCATTATTTTAAGAGAGAGGACAGGGAGGGAGGAAGAAAGGGAGAGAAGCATCAATGTATGGTTGCCTTTCACTTGCCTACAGCTGGACCTGGCTGGAGACCTGGCTTGCAACCTGGTTTATGTGCCCTGGCTGGGGAATCGAACCAGTGACCTTTGGGTTCACAGGCTGGTGCCTTATCTGCTGTGCTACCAGCCAGGGCTGCAAACATTTTCTTAAAGGGCCAGGTAGTAAATACTTAGGCTTATAGGCCATATATGGTTTTGTTGCAATTACTTATTTTTGCCATCATAGCGCAAAAGCATCCATAGACAATATGTAAACAAAAGGGTGTGTTTGTTTTAATACATCTTTATTATAAAAATAAGCGGCTGACCTATGAGGTATAGTATTTCTTTTCTTTTCTTTTTTAATTTTATTATTGTTGTATTACATCCATCCCCTTTTTGCTCCCCTCTGTCCCCCTCCCCACACACCCATTCCCCCACAAAGTCAATCCCACCTGTTGTCCATGTCCATGGTTCCTTTATGCTAGGTTCTTGGGTATAGTATAGTATTTATCCATTTTCTGTAGCTAGGGGATCAGGAAAAAATGTTATCATTTTCATGTTATAAATTATCTATGTTCTTTAGTCAAATTTATTCTTATAATTCTGTTTTCAATGCTTTTGTAACACTTTAAATACTGATACATTATGGGTAGCTCTGAGAAACTATGCATGAATTTGTGTGTGTGTGTGTGTGTGTATGTGTGTACACACACACATAGGCTATTATATATATATATATATATGGTCCCAAATATATCAGCCATGTGAACTGTTTTAATTATATTGACATTGGCTCTTTTGGGAAACACCTCATATACTTTTATCTTTACTTCACACTAACAGAAAGAACCAAATGGACAAATTGTCATCCTCATCACTTTCATAATTCCCATCACTACAGAATGGCTTTATGAAGCATTAGAAATATCAAGAGGTGACAACATGAACATTATTTTCTTTTCCAAATAGGCAAATATTTACTGTGCCAAACATCATGATAAGCATGATTAAGAAAATGCACATGTGTTAGTTCTTAAATAGAAACAAAGAAATAGACCCTCAAAGAGAGCATGGCCTGCAATCATTTGTTCCAGTGTCTTATTTCACACTTAGAATCTTTCTGAGGAGGCTAGATTTGCAGTTGTTAAACAGTTGGTAAACAATATACAGTTGTTATGAAAAAGTGTTATCTTTGAAGTGCAGGTTCTATAGAAATTCAAAAAGGTTATGGGGATACTAAATTGACAAGTACAGGGGCCATGCTCTATCATGAATGAAGCTCAGAAAATCCCACCTGATTTCAAAGATACCATCCTTAACATGTTGACTATACCACAACTCCCCCATTACTGACAAGATTCTTCTAAAGTGATTCATGTATTTTATATGCTTTTTAATAAGCTAGAGAAACTATGCTAGGTGTCATGGGTCATCAGTGGAGATGACAGATCTCAAACTTAAGGAGGTTATAGATTAGGAAGAAAGTAAATGTATACAATTTAAGACAAGGCAGAATGTGAGTGCAATTAGAGAGAAATAAAATGTCTCAGATTCAGATGATGAGGGCATAACAATCTCTAGTTGTCCTTTAGAAATTTCAGTAGGGTTGGACTATAGGATGACTCTTCCTTCCTGGCTCTGTCCCTCCTTCTTTCCCTTCCTCTTTCCACTTTCTTTTCCCTTTCCACTTCTTTTCCCTTTCCTCTTTCCCTTCCTCTCCTTTCCCCTTCCCCCATCCCTCCCTCCCTCTTTCCACAATTGAATCTTATTATTAATCATCTATGATGCACTAGGCATGGACCATGTGCTGGAAGAAGAGAAGACTAGCACAGCCGTTCATAAGGGCAGCCATGTATTTGAGGTAATGAGGACAAAAGAGAAAAAGCTTAGTACAGTCTGCAGAGGTCAAGAAAGATTTGCTAGAGGGAACATTTAACCTGAGTCTTGTTAGTCATATAGAGAAAAAATTAAGAGATGGATCATCTGGAAAAAACAAGAAAGCAGCTGCAAAGTAACCCTATTCTTACCTGAATGCCATAACAAGAATATTTTACAATAGTTTAGAGTCAACAAGAAATGTTGGAGAACATTTCAGAGTGAGGATAGATTCAGAGACATACCCTGATTTTACCACTTACTGTGTCACCTCAAGCAGTTAACCCTCTAAGTGTCAATTTTTCATTTTTAAAAGAAAATACTAATGACACTGTCACTTAGGCTGTTTTTAGGTGCAGTTAAGTACACAGTAGCTTCAAGATGGCATGATGGCTGCAGCAATTCTAAGCATTGCACCCAGGCATGACAAGGTCAAGAGGAAGAGGAGAGATGATAATTTCACATAGCTTGCTTTATAGTGAAGACACCTTCCCAGAAGCATCTCATCAGAATTTTCTTCATACCTCATTGGTCAGAGTTAATCACTTGCCCATTCCTGAACCAATCTTTGTCAAGGAGGATCAGATAGATCTTGAGGCACCCAGTGGAGGTGAAGGTGCAGTCGGAATCCCTTGAAACACATAGCTCTGCTGGAAAGGGCAGAATTCTGGTAGGAAAGAATGGGTCATTAGAATTAAAAGAGCTCATGTTGATATGGGCATAGGATAGCACTAGGTACACAGAAGGCACTTAATAAATAATACCTAAAACCATTGTTAATTTTATCACTTCAAGTTCTGTATATTAAATTTTCTTAACTTCAAAATGCTTTCTAAGTTTTCTTCTAGCATTAATATTATAAACCCTTTCTCAGATATTTACATTTATTCCTTATCTATGACTTGTTTTTATTATAAAATATATTGGGGTGACTTTGGTTAATACCCATCTTACTTCATATTTTTGTGATGTTTTTCTTAAACAAGTTTTATTTAAATATATTTAAATATATAAAAAATGTTCATTCTTAAGTGTAATATTTGATATAGACAAATGAACACATTTCTGCAACTACCACACTGATATAACATTTCTGTCATCTGAAAGAGTTCCTTTATGTGACTTTCCAGCCCATTCTTGAACTTCGTATAAATGAAATTATTTTGTATGCTGCTTTATGTGTCTGGCTTTTTGCAATAAATATAATGGTTTTGAGTTTCATCAATGTTGTTGCTTATATTATTAACCATCCCTTTTTATTTCTGAGTAATATACCATATGGATGTTATCATTTCTTTATCCATTCACAAATTAATGGGCATTTGTAATATTTCTGTTTTCATCTATTGTGAATAAAATGATTTCTTAGGTTTATGTTAAAAACTATAATTTTTGTAGAAATATACTATTTTTCTTTTATATATATAACTAAAACCATAGTTATTCATAAGTGAACCTTTATAAGAAACAATGAAACCATTTTCTGTAGCAATTTTCTATTTTACATTTCCACCATCAGTAAGAATGAAAGTTATTACATATCATCACCAAAACTTGGTATTATCAGTCTTTTATCATTCTAGTGGGTGTGAAGTGAAATGTCATTTTAATTTGCACTTCTGTGATGACTAATTATGCTGATTACCTTTTACGTACTTGTTTGAGATTCATTTATTTTCTTTTGTGAAGTGTTTTGTCAAGTTTTGTTCATTTCTCTGTATTTTTTATTATAATTGATTTGATGTTACATATAATTGATTTGATGTACATAAACCTTTTCTCAGATATCTACATTTATTCCTTATCTATGACTTGTTTTTATTATAAAATATATTGGGATGACTTTGGTTAATAAAATTTTAAAGGTTTCAAGTGTACAGTTCTATAATACATCTGTATATTGCATTCAGTGTTTACTACCCGAAATAAAATTTCCCTCTGTCATATCTGACCCCATTTACTCTTTACTATCCCCACCTCCCTTTTCTTTTGGTAACCACCACACTGCTGTCTGTGTCTTTGAGTTTTTATTTGTCTCACTTGTTCATTTGCTGCTTTCAGTCTTATATCATACAGTTGAATGCAATAATACAGTTCTTAACTTTTTGTCTAACTTATTTTGTTTAGCATGATATATTCAAGATTGCAAATGGCTGTTTTAGCTTTTCTTATGGCTGAGTAGCAGTCCATTGTATATAAGAACCACATCTTCTTTATTCAATCATCTGTTGAAGGACATCTGAACATGGGGTGCAAATAAATGTTTATTTATTTATATAAAATAAGTATCTTTGCAAATAAATGTTTTCAAATTTTCAGGTAGATATCCAGAAGAGAGGTTGCTCAGTCATATGATAACTCTATTCTTAAGTTTTTGAGAAACCTCCATACTGTTTTCCATAGTGGCAGTACCAGTTTACATTTCCACAAGCAGTGAATGAGGGCTCTTTTTTCCCCACAATCCCTCCAACACTTGTTATTACTTGTCTTCTTGGTAATAGCCATGCTAACAAGTGTCAGGTATTATTTCATTGTGGCTTTGATTTGAATTTCCTAATAGCTAGTGCAGTTGAACAACTTTTTATGAATCTGTCATTTGTTTTTTCCTTTTCCTAACAGTGAGTTTTGATAAGCTGGAGTTTTTATTTTAAAGAATTCTAATATATATATTCTTTTTATTTAGAATTTTTTTGTATTTGTCTATTATAAGGATGCTATACTAATCTATATGTTTTCTGGAATTTTTATAATTTTAGCTTTTTAAGTTTTGAGGTAATCTTTTTAGGTAATTCTTTTAAAATACCATTCAACCTACTTGGTTAATGTTCTATTCATATTTCCTGTTTTTTTGAGACAATTTTATAAATTAATTTATATGTGTATATGTAAACATTATTTGCATTAACAAAGAATTGTAATTATATTGATGCATTTAATTATCTTTTCTTTCTCATTCCCTCTTCCTATAGCATCATCCCTACATAAAATATACCCCTATATTAACAACCTAACACCCATTTCTCTCTCTCTCTCTGTTTCTTGACCTGTTATCTAACTGTCTATTGTTAAATAGCTTTCTTTTATTCTAATGGGTGAATGATAGCTAGGCTTAATAGTGAATAATTCAGTTTCAGTCTCTGTGTGTGTGTGTGTATGTGTAGACAGCCTCAGGTTTCTTTGCCCCTTATTAGAGCTTCAGTGCAGTATTTCCCACTCCTGTGACTGTGGACACAACACTCTACATTCTAGTGCACTCAATAATACTTCTTATTTGAAACTAGGTATACATTAGTCTAATAATCATGTTAAATCATTTTATTTGGTCTTTTAAATATACTTCTATCTTATTCTAAATCCATAACACATGACCTTTGTTAAAAAGAAATTTTGTTGAGAGACTAAATTCTCAAAAGTCTATAGCAGTTACCATATTATTCATGTTTCCTTCTTGGTGGTCATTACATTAACTCCAGTTGTGAATCATTGTACATAAATATTGAAATGCCAAAGTTCATTTTTACTCAAGTGTTTTAGTGTCACTGGGCTTTATGATCACAGCATGTTATGTCAAATGGGACATGTTTTTTCTCCCTTTCTTAGAGGAATAGGATATTCTTGAGAGTTTGGATGATGAACCCAAAGCTGTACATCAGTTAAACAAGGTGTTCCATTTAGAACTCAACTTTGCTGAGTATGAGTGCTTGGGGCTCATGCTGCAGTTTAATGTAGCTCTTAAATATGTATGACATAATTCTTAGCTTGCCATGCTGTTTTGCTTGTTCAGAGTCACCATTCAATTCAATCTCTTGCATGCCTGATGTCCTACCATTCCCTCTTTAAGTTTCAGTATAAAATTATACACAAAACATTCCATATGTATATTAGACAGAATGCATGATCAGGTTTGAATAAGTATTCTAATAGAATCAACCATTTTCTTTTCATGTTGGAGGTCTGTGATAGCATTTAGCAATATTTAATCTTTTGAATATTGGATCATTTGTTTGCTATTTGCTTTGAATAATTACTTCTACATACTGTACTGTGAATACTTTGCCATTATTTAATTGTGACTTAACATCATCAAAGAAATAATTTACATATTTTTAGAATTGTAATTGGCATGTGATATTCTCAGACATTATAAAATTATTTCCCATTAAGAATCAATAAATTTAGTGCTAATTGTCACCAATGAATTTACTCCAAAGCACATTTCTAGTCTTACAGAACATCAATACTCCACGCCACTTGGATATGATGTATGCATGACCAAAATACCTGTAATTACTAACATTTTTCCATGTTCTTAGCTATTAGTTGTGCATCTAATAAATATTAAGCAAAAGTTCCACAAGTTGTAAATAGGAAATTAATAAGGAAACATGCCTTATTGGACCATAGAATTGAATTACAGAGAAATAAAAAAAAACTTAATAGAAAATTGATAAATAACTTTAAGACCTTAGATTTTATAATCAGAAGGAATAATTAACTAAAATGTCATAGATGTTAACTATGTAATATTATATAGTGGTTACAAACTATGGATTGGATATATATTCAGCAGTTAAAATTAAATGTTTAATTTTAATAAATTTATTTTATTAATTATTTTATTATTTTAATAATAAATTTAAATAAATTTTAATAAAATTTTAATTTTAAGAATAAAAGTAAGAATTACAACTATTTCTATAGCATTTAGGGAAATTTAAAACTCACTTTTACACCTTTAAATACACTTACAATGTGCAAAGGAAATTTACACATTCAAGATCATATTGGTCACATTTAAATGAATTCCTATATGGAGGAGGGGAAATGGACTATGGGTAGATAACAAAGGGGGGGAAATTAAAATAATAATAATTATTATTCTTATTGGTTTTATATTGACCAAGGATGATAGTGTGCTGATAGTTAAAATTAAATACATAGTGTTGTCCTTCTGGGAAGACAACAGAACTGAAAGTTAGAAAACTTGATTCTTGTATATATTGTACCATATTTGTTCTTCTACTGGCTAGCATTATAAATTTGACAAAGTCACATCAAAATTTGGACATGAGCTTTCTCTCTATAAGTATATGTGTTTGACAATATGCTCCATAAGATTTCTTTTGGCTTTAAGTTTTGCTATAAATATATTCATTTATATATGTACATATACAACAGGGTTACACCCATATGCATGATTAAAGAAGTGCTATACTTAATTAAATATTTGTTGGATAAAAATCTGCTTCTCTTTTAGACACTAATTAGGAAAAGAACTCTTCTATCCCATATACTGCAAGAATTTTGCTGATAAACATTTTGGGTGCATGTGATTTGGTGATGATCTTGTAGAAGCAATAGAACCCTGTGGTTGAGATAAATTATAGCTGTACCTAGGATCAGGCACTTCTCTGAAGCAGTGGCATGGACTAGAACTTCAGGAATTGTTCACTGTCCGAAATATGCTATCAAAACAGATTTGCCTCCTGGATGCACTCCTCATGCCTTGCAGATCCCTGCTTTGTCACTCTTGCCTGGTATCAGACTCTGACTTCTGCTTATCTGCTGGCTCTTTGATTTATTACTATTGCCTTTGCATGACTCTAGAAGGGGTATTTTGTTGACATATTTTTTTGGGAGTTGGTGGCAGGCATCTATTCCCTAAAAGTTTCTATAAAGAAAAGGGCCAGACCTTCATTCAGTGTCCTGTAATCTCTTGCTGCCTCATAAAAATCCATTGCTGCCACCACCTCATCTCACTTTGTTTTGTTGTCATTCTGGTCTCTGTTGGATTAAGGATTTATGATAGGCATTTGATAAGAATGATAAAACCAGCTTGTTTTAGTCTAAATCTAGGGTTAGACTAATTTACAACAGTTCATATCTATCATTTTTCTTACATAGCAGCAATGTCACCATATTCTTAGTAAAAGAACTACATATTGAATATAAAACTGGTACTATATCTAAATAAACTTTTTCTGAACAAGATTTTCTCACACTCACATTTTCTTATTATTTTAAGATATTTTAATTTTTATGCCATGACAACTTTGAATAAAATCTTGGGGAGTTTCTCTTTCCATCTTGAAAGCTTTTCATGAAAATCTTTCCTCCTCATATTTAAAGATAGGGGAGGAGACTGTTTTAGCAACTTGGAAAACTGGCCTCTTCCAAGTAGAAATAAAAATCTAAATGTATATTAAGAAAATGGAATATGTCAAAAATTGAGATATGTAAACACCGAGATTGAAAAACAAAAAAGAAAACCTATATGCCCTCATGAGTGAGCATGCTAGCTGATGTCACAGCACACTGGGTCCTAAAACTTTGTTATAGGAGCTAAACACAGGGGCTGAGTTTTTACAATAACATGTAGGAACAAGAGGTTAAGAGTCCTGGCTTGTTTAAGAAGGGGGCTTGATTAAGTTTCTTACATAAAATTGGAACCTGAAGCTCTGGAGGTGAGGTGAATTCTCTTATGAGTAATCAAAGCCACAAATTGTGCCAATTTGGATTATGTGACCAAATTTATATTTTGGCATGAAGTAGAAATCCCTAAGCTAGGAAATTAATTATAAAAATTAGTCTTATACTGGTATAGTTCTCTCTTCTGTAGAAGCAAATGTGTTATCATTCAGTAGGGGCTTTTCTATGACCCAGGCTATACAAAACTCTCAGAGTTGAAATAACCCCTGGTAAAAATTAAAAACCTTAGGAATCAATAATCTATTATGGACTGCCAGAAGTTACCTACTAAGAGCTTGGGTTAAAATATATGACAGTTATTATAAAATACACATGCTTAAAGCAATTTAAGGGATAAAGAAGGAATATAAAACAAAATGAAAGAACAGAATCTGGTTGAGACAGATGTGTAGATAAACATGACTCACCTCCTTGCACAACCACATCAAAATTACAACTAACTATAGAACAACCATCACTCAGAACTGTCAGAAATTGAGCTGAACAGAAGTCTGACAACTACAGAATTAAAGAAATGACATCCATTCAGACTGGTAGGAGGGGCAGAGACATGGAGATGTGGAGGAGGCTGGTCCCACACCCACATGCAGTGGGAAAAAAATCAGGAGGGATATCTCAGGACCGTGGGATGCCAGCTCTACATATGGCCCTTCAGACCTGGTTTCCATTGCCAGGAAGATAAGTCCCCATAACTTCAGGCTGTAAAAAGTAATGTGGATTAAGTAGGTGGAAGAAACTTCTGGATTCCCACATAGTTCTACTTAAAAAGCCTGCACATGTACTTAGACTCACTTCCTCTGAGCTCCACCACCAAGGTACCAACTTGAAAAGCATCTGTGGCATATAGGGAGGAACTACAATATCTGGCATGAGCTCAAGATCTGCAGAAAAGCTTTCTTCGAGACAGAATTCTCCGGGCAATGCCATTGTTCCTTTTCTGAACCATCTATGCACAGAACAGAGAGACAGCAGGCAGATGCCATATCAGAGGCTCCATCAACCTGGCTCACACTAAATGCCCTGCATTAGCTGTTCTCACCCTACTTAAAGGCCTACACAAGCTGTTAACAGTGGCTCTACCATATGTATAGTTGGTCTTGGTTCCTGATTCAGGTCTTCCTAAATCCTCTCAAATAAGCAACCCAGTATATTTTGCTAAGTGGCATCTGGCCCAGCCTAGCAACAGGTGCCTCATTTCATAGCTTGACTTCACTTGGCCACCTCCAAGCCCAGGACAAGTAGTAGCCATTTGCAAGCCACTTAATAGCTTATGCTAAATAGCTCCAGACCATAGACCTTGGCATGCACCACCCAAGAAATGCCAGAGCAGTGCAACCAATGGATACCTACAGACTATGTTGGAACACTACCAGCCAACCACCTATACAAGCAAAATGCTCAAACGGTGATCTCAGTGGACTCCAGAGCCCTGCTGAAGTAAGTGCTGTTCTGTAGAGAGGGCCCCTACATAGCTCATCCTCCACAGAAGGTGGAGGCTGGTGGTCAGTGGTCATAGCTTAGGTGCCAAGGTAGGCTGTGACACTGGACCCTATAGGAAACCTACTACATTAGGCCATGCCACTAAGATAGGGAGTCATAGCAGCTCTACATAACACATAGAAACATAGGGAGGCTGCAAAATGAGGAGACAAAGAAACATGACACAAATAAAGAATAGAACTCCAGAAAAAGGAATAAAATGGAGATAAACAATCTATGAAAGGTAGAATTCAAAACACTGGTTATAAGGATGTTTAAGGAACTTAGTGTATCCCTCATCATCATAAAAAAAGATCCAGTCAGAAATGAAGGATACACTTATTGAGACAGAATGATTAACATGGGATCAATAGCAGAGTGGATGAAGCTGATATTCAAATCAATGATTTGCAACACAATGATGCAGAAAACAACCAATTAGAACAGCAAGAAGAAAAAAGAATCCCAGAAAACAAGAATAGTGTAAGCAGCTTTTGGAACAACTTCAAGCATATCATCATTTGCATTATAGGGGTGCCAGAAGGAGATGAGGAAGAGCAAGATAATGAAAATCAGCTTAAAAAAATAATGAAAGAACTATTCCCTAATTTGGTGAAGGAAATAGACATGGAAGTCCAGGAAGCACAGAGAGTCCCAAATAAGATGGACGTGAAGAGGACCACACCAAGACACATCATAATTAAAATGCTAAAGGTTAAAGATAAAGAGATAATCTAAAAAGCAGCAGTAGAAAAGAAGTTAGTTACCTACAAGGGAGATACCACAATGTTGTCATCTGATTTTTCAAAAGAAACTTTGCAGGATATAAGGGATTCATAAGAAATATTCAAAGTAATGAAGATCAGGGACCTACAAGCAAGATTGCTCTGCCCAGCAAAGCTATAATTTAGAATCAAAGGGCAGATAAAGAGCTTCCCAGACAAGAAAAAGCTAAAGGAGTTCATCATCACCAAACCATTATAATTTGAAACATAAAAATATTTAATTAAGAAAAAGAGAAACATTAAAACAACCAACAATAAAATGGCAATAAATATATATTTATCAATAATTGAATTAAAAAAAAACCTTAAGTAAACCCGAACAAAGACAGAATCATAGATATGGAGGATATTTTGATGACTGGCAGAAGGGAGTAGGGAATGGAGAAATGGGTAATGAGGTAAGAGGATTAAGAATTACAAATTGGTAGTTAAAGAACAGCCATGAGGATGTAAAGTACAGTATAGGAAATGCAATAGCCAAAGAATTTATATGGTGCATCCATGGATATGAACAAAGTTATGGAGATTGCCTGAGGATGTGGGGTGCTGAGTGGAGAGAGGCAAAAAGGAAAAAGGTGGGACAACTATAATAGCATAATCAATAAAATATACTTAAAAACAGAATAAAGTGAGATTTATAAAGAAGAAAGAACTAAATAGAGAAGGAAGATTTTGAGCCCTCATGTATTAAAATATTTCATGCACTTCCTTATGTTTTGTCATGACTACTATTTACTTATGTTAGTATTATAACTATATATAGTTATAATTTAATACAGTTTATATATATATAATTACATATAAAAATTTAAATTATAATATAAATATAATATATAATAACTACATTGTACATATATAGTCTCTCATGGGGGTTGAGTCCATTCTAACAAATGCCAATAAAATAAAACCCATAATAGCAATGAATGTAGTTCCATCCAATGGTGACCATTTAATCAACTAGTATTCTCATAATGAAGTTATTTTTTGTAGTTATGAACAGTTTTTTAGAAAAATAATCCTTTTAAAGATCTGAGTGTTCTGCATGTATTTCTCGTGAATAAATAAATTGCACAGAAAGTAGTGTTTAATTAGAGTCTACGTGTTTACATTCTCTAATACTACAATTTAATAAAGTACTTATTACCTTGTTGCAAATTTGAAGCACATAACGTTTTAGGTATTTTAAGATAAACTGTGTAATAGACAAGATAAATTTTTTGGAGCCCTGAACCACAAGTATTACTGCCTTTAATGGTCTTTTAGTGGATGTTCTTGTTTTTTATTTCATCTTCAAGCCTTTCATTCTAAATTCATTGCTGTGATTATCACTTGTCTAAGCTGAATTTCAATGCTAGCCTTCCCAATTGTTTTTTAAATGCTCAATTCATTACTTATGTGCAGTAGGTTTCTCATACCTTAAAGAATTCCAATTAGCAGCTTTCAGGACACTATGAATTCTTTCAGTCTTCTTTCCCAAAGTCAGAAATGCTTGTGTTGTTTCGCTTCATAAACAGTGTACTCTCTTGGGTATTTCAAATCAAATAATAAGTTGGTAACTAGATTTGAGATGCTCCCCAGCTTCTATCTGAATGATCATACTTGGCTAAATCCTAATGTAAGTTTCCAAAATATCTTTTTTTTAATAAATTAAGGCAAAAACAAAAACAAGAGAACTTTTAGATGCAAAAGAAAACTCTTAGAAACAAAACACAATGTGACTTGAGAGCAGAACTTTTACTATTCTCTAGTACTAAATTTCCATTATTTCAATCAATATCAGTATAATTTAAAAATTACTATATTAATTTCATGATCAATATTCCAGTCTTTCCAAGGTTTTTCACTACTAGTCTTAAGGAAAGTTATTCCCTACAGTTTCTCTACAGGTCATTTTTACATAAAACATGTCATTTTCAAGACTGAATGGATACTAGTTTTTGAGAGAGAAAAAGAGATAGAGTGAGGGAGGCAGGCAGGCGGAAAAAGCGAGGGGAGAAATTTTGATATTGCAATTAACAGATTGGTTTTGACCACTAATTATAGCCCCTGGATACTCCCTGGATTCACTGCACATTTTTTTTCTGAGTAAACATGAAAAAGAATACTGGTTTAGTCTCTATGGCATTTCATATATCTTGTTTACACGTGTTCAAGAGTTTATGAATGCTCAAGGATGTGTTCAGGGCTAGAGAAGTGAAATTATTTTATATATATATATATATATATATATATATATATATATATATATATATATAAAAACTTAGTTCCTTCCTTTAAGACACTCATGCTCTAGACTATAGTCAAGATAACATATTGGTGTGAAAACATTATACTGATTATTTTAGCTGTAGGACGTCAATGTGTTAATATTTTTCTTCTTAGGTTAAGGATTTGGTTTATTGAAGTCTCTGTGTTAACTTTGAATGTCACATAGTATTTCTTGGTTTATAATCAGAGGACACAAACTTATAGTCCAAATTTATGCCTGGTGGGATTTATAGAATATGTAAAGCTTTGAATTGTCTGTCAACAGTTAATTATTGGGAAATTTGTCAAAAAAGCCAGATTTCTGAGTTTTCTTAAATATGCTAAAGATCCATTGATAATGAGCCTATAATTTCACAAGGAAATAGTAGTTATAGAAGAAAAAAGGCTGTCATTTTATGTTATGTTTAGTCTCCAATGCCTGTAACTCCCTCCTAATCTGCCCTTACTTAGTTATATTAATACCCTATGGGCCATGAATTCACAAGCCTTGGCCATACACTAGGAATACTCAGAGCTTTATAAGTATGGAAGCCCACAACTCCCTAACACTGCATTTTATGTAGGTTAGGATTTTTGGGTGCAGTAGGTTGTGGTCATTGGTATACATATATATAAAATCAAATCCAAATCCCAAAAACAAGCGGTTCTCTGTAACCACGGTAGAAATGTCATTGCTGTAGCATTTGAGGTTTTACCTGCTGTTTTACATTTCCAATGGTCTAAATTATTTATAGTTCTGTCTCTTTTGGATTTTAAATTCGAAGCATTAATCTGTAATATAAACCATGCTACCTAGTGTCTGTTGAGACTGGAAAAAGCATACCACCTTATATGGTACAGCATCTGATCACAGTTTGGTATTCCAGAGCCTCATTTGGTTGTCTTTGTGCCCGAAGATGACCAGGCCTTAGGGAAATTATTTCAATTCATTAAACTCACAGCAAATTGGTGTATTTATTGGTCTGCAGTAAAAAGTTGAAAATGAAAACAGCACTTACAAACAGAAGGGAATGCAAGTGTCTGTCCATCTGCAAATCCTTTCCCCAGGATGAAAGCCTACATAGGAAGTTAAGTTATGATCAAAAGACTCTTTTGTGAGCCTGGTATCAGAATAAAGAAAGTTAAAACAATTGTCTTATCTGTTGAGTTAACTCACCAGAAAACGAGTGTCTATTACTCAGGGCTTCCTAGATATTTCTCTCACAACAACCACAAATCCTGCCTTGTGTGTTTGAATTGATTCGAGTTTTTCCCAAGCCTCTTCAGGTGTGCATACACTGACCTTGTTAGTACCGAACCTCATAAACAGATGGCATATCTCATCCATTAGCAGTAAAATTTTACTGGTTTAATTTCAGGTATAAAAACTGACTTTAAATTCTATGGTCATCTTACTATAAGCCTCTATATGCTAAATATGAATTAAGTTTTCATGAATGAATATATTTCATGCTTTACTGAAGAGGTAGTCCCTTGAAAGTAAAAATATAACATATTATACTTTGTAATGACCTTCAGTTGTCACACCCTAACCTTGCTGTCAAGACAAACTTTGCACATAGGGAAAAGAAGAGTTTCCTGAGTAATTATTATGGGCTGGTACATTATCATGTGTGTGTGTGTAATCACACACACACACACACACACACACACACACATATATATATATATATATATATATATATATTTATATATATATAAAATATGTCATTATATTATTATTTTGTAAATAAGAATATGAAAGCTGAGAGATTAAATAAATCAAGTTTGTAGCTGGTATATCAGAAGAGCCTAAATATAAATGTCAAGACCTTGACATTTGACCTTGAATTTCCTGTGTATGTGTGTGTGTAGAGTTATGAAAGAGAAGTAATTGCTCTAAGTTGCCTTCTAATAAATATACCTTACATGTACAATATGTGAATAATACATTCACTGGTGTTAGGTACTGGTGTTTGAAATGTCATACTTATTATATCACTCAATTGTTTTCACAGCTTATTTGCTGTTTATTGAGATTGGAAAATGGAGTGGATTTTAATTGTTTCAATTATTTAATGCTTGATAGTCTGAGCACATAGTGACTGCTCAATAAATATCTCACATGGTAATAAGTGAAGGGGATAAAGGAAATTTTGATTCAACAGTTAGACATAAGAGGTACAAATTACTGAAAGTGGGTTTGATCTTTCTCTTTTCTCTTTATTTGGGATGCAAGAAATATAAAATCATATTTAATATAGTTATTGCTGCATTGAAAGTATATAGATACAGTATATGCTATTTAAAGCAATTCATTGTAAACAAATAGGCAAATAGGAAACACATTATGTTAAAATACACACAAAACAATCAATCCTTCAGTGGAATGCAATTTTGTCCTTACAAATTCAATAGCTATACATCGATATCTGTATACTCTGAGCATTTTCAAACGAGGCAACTTGGAGAGCATAAGTTGATAATATTTAGGCTTGAAACATACTCACTGCACCTGAGACATTGTTCTCCAGCCTTGCAGCACTACTAATCAAGGATGCTAAGAGGAGAAAGAAGGAAACCACAAGTTACATTATACAGCAAACATGCTCTTAACAATCAGAGAGAAGTCTTAGTAAAGAACTTCTCTGTAGCTGACACCTCATAGCCAGCCTTTTTGCTTCCACTCTTGCACTCTCCTGTAAGTATCTAGCATAGATGCAAGTAAATGGTTTCAGATTAAAATGAGAGCTGGAAATTCAACTGAGGTCTTAGTGCCCCATTTTATACTGTGTTTTCTGGCAGTGTGTGCCATCACCTCTCCAAGGTTTCCCCTACTGAATTTCAGCAGCTATTTGAAATCTGATTTGGATAATTAATAATTCCTTATTTAAGAAAATGTTGCTATAATACATTCATATAGTTTTATTAGTTGTTTACAATTTTATCTTTAGGGCCATTTATTTTCTATATTATGTGCCTATTACAAATATTTTATTTTGCATGTGATAAAGAGACATTCATTACATACATGTGGGCAAAAGAGGTTTATAGCTGTGAGTACACAAAATAGAGCTTATTTTTATATTTACTTTTTGTATATTGTGTTGGCCAAAAAAGTTCTTTTTTTTTTTTTTTTCTGTAAGATGGCTCTAATAGTGCTTAGTTGTCTTTAATTTCATTCAAAACAATTTTGTTTTTTATCGTGACAGCTGGATTAGTGTGCACCTAAAAACCTTATCAAGTCCTGGCTGGTGGCACAGTGGATAAGGCACTGGCCTGTGAACCCAAAGGTGCTGGTCTGATTTCCCAGCCAGGGCACATAACCAGATAGCAAGCCAGGTCTCCAGCCAGATCCATGGAGGCAGGTGAATGGCAACCATACATTGATGTCTCTCTCCCTCTCTGCCTCTTTCCCTTCCCCTTTCTCTAAAAATAACAAATAAAATCTTTTTTTTTTTAAAGTGCTTTACGAAGTTCTGTGCTGGAGATTTCTCACTGGATGGTGTTCCATGGTCCAGTAGATCAGTTGATAGCCACCAAATCGAGACACTGAGAACAATCAACATTATACCAAGTGGGAGATAGCTGGCATGCTCCAAATAGCCAAATCAGTAAAGTTATTAGTGAAAATGAAAAAAAAAGTATTTTATTTTATGGAAGAAAACATACAGACTTTTTTGCTAACCCAGTATTCCCCATACGAACAAACAAATGTGAACCACTTTGTCCTGTACAATGTCCTCTTCTAAATTCTTTTCCTGTGGTATTTCTAAGGCAGTTAATTAATTGCTGATAATTATTCTAAAAAATTTGTGGTTTGGTTCTACAAATCTTGTTTTTTACCCACCTTTCTATTAAAAATATTTTGAATTTTATTTGAATGAAGAAAGCTGATGAAAAAAGCTGATCATGGACCCATATTGTTCTTACCATTTATCTAATTATAATAATCATTACAAATATAAGACAAAATTTCAAACATTCTTTTTCCTTCTCTCAAAGTGCTGTAAAGTTGATCTTGTGCGGTATCAGGAGGGGTTCTACAAATTAGTATTCTTAACCCACCGAATTAGGAATGTCTTATCCAGCTATTGTAGATTTTAAGTTAGGGAAAGCGCTAACATACATTCAGTGACTACTATATAGAGGCTAGCACATTGTTTACCTATGTACATTACTTTATTAAACAAACCCTGTACTGTAAGGTAGAATATTCCTACCTAGTAGATAAGGGCAAAAAACTTGACATGTAGTAGGCAACTTGACAAGATCCTGACTTAAATGCCAGTGGGCCTACCAGTATCCTTTCACTATTTCTGTAAATATTTGTGTTTATGATTAAAAACTAATTACAAAATGATTATGGTATATATTCTCTAGATAGAGATACTTTCTCTGCTTTTGTCTTCATGTTCTATAAATTTGTATAGCATGAACCTCTGACTCTTTTTAATTACATTAACAGCCATAATTACTATTAAATTGTTATTTTAATTATCTCCCTTAAATATATTTTCATACCATTATTTATCTCCTTCTCCCTTCAGTTAGCATCTCTTGAAACATTTTTATATCTGCTGTGCGCTTCTTTAACAAGTATCCAAGAAAAGCTTGGGCTAAATGTTTTTCATGTATTTTTATCACACCTTTCAATATTCACCATTCCAACTTCCCGTCCAGTTAGTATTCTCATTTTCTTTAATTATATTATGAGAATGAGTATATTGAGAATAATTTAAAGTTGTTTTGCTTTCTTACAGGTGGTCTAAATTCTGCTTAAATCACATTGTCCTCAGATAAAAATTTCCATTGATATGTCATGTTAAGTATGAACCTGGAAAAGCATATTTGGTTTAATACACTGGTGGCCTTAATTGGGTTTCAAAGAGAAAGAATGATAACACCACCATTACCAGCACCAACTTGCATTAACAGGACAGCTACCATTTATTAAATACTCTCAATGTACAACTACTTTATAATATTATGTGTCATTTTTCTTTTAAGATTTTACTCATTATTTCCAGAGAGGCGGGCAGGAAAGGAGGAAGAAAGGTAAGGAAACATCAATGTATAGTTGCCTTTCACCTGACTCCAGCTAAGGACCTGGCTGGAGACCTGGCTTGCAACCTGGTTATTTGCCATGACTGGGAATAGAACCAGTGACCTTTGGGTTCACAGGCCAGCACCTATTCACAGAGCCACATGCCAGGGATCACATTATGTATTTAAATGTATATTTGACTGGATGTATAAAGCACTCAGTGTTTGATAATAAATTTTACACAAATGTTTGCTTTTATTATTGCCATCGTCATCATCATCTCATTTAAAGCCTTCAATTACCATCAGATGTAGGCATTATTCTCTTTTTTATGGCTGAGGAAATTGAGATTAATGGAGACTAAATAACTTGCCTGTTAAATAAATGATATAAACTTAATTTCAATGCAGGTACATTTAATTCCTAAGGTCATTTTCTTCCTGCTCATCTACACTATGTCCCATGAGTGGGAATGGCCACAAGAAAAAATGTGCCCCTGATTCTTACTTTCACCATGTGGGAACCCCTTCTTGTCTTTCCTAAGGGGACATTCAGACAGGAGAGACTAATGGAAACTATGGCTGATGTTTTGACTGCACAGACTGCTATAAAGCAAGGTCCCTGTGGCCTTTAGGAAGAAGTGGTTGGGTTCCTAGGGGGTAATACAAATGCCTATGATGTTTTGATTGCTCTGCTTATCCCAGTAAAGATAACCACTAACTCCTGTCTTCCCTAGGGCACTCTGATTTTCCACACAGAAATGAACCCTAGTTTTATAAATGCTCATCTTGTCCTCTTCTTTGTCCCTTGTCATCTCTTCTTTTGAACCTGACACCAGCTGTGTCCTATCTATTAACCTGTCATATTCATTGCTCTCCCTAAGAAATCAAACCATCCTTCTAATTCCCCTGTCTGATCTTGGTTTGCCAGAGCTTACTGACAAAATTGTCCCCCAGCAAAAAATAATATATAGTCTATTTGCTTTTGTCCTAACAAACTCAAATGCTCTATAGTCAATATGTGATTTTCCATACATTTCAAACTTTATGACCTCATTGAAAATTGAAACAGTTTATAGATAACTCTCATTTGACCTCCAAGGCTATATGAAAATACTACTAAAATAAATCTAGGGATTAAGTAAGCTTATAAAGTATAGTCTTTCCATTAGTACTTTCATTATTTAACAGCAAACAGATATACATAGTGATTCACAATATCAAATACAAACTGATAACTAATTTTTTCCTCCCTAATTTGTTAGAGAATGATAATGAAAGATGATGAAATCTCCAATGTAGCTTAATATTTTGACAATGAAGGTATGGTCATTCCCTTTTCTCTAAAAGAACCTCAAGAAATTTTCTATTCCTTTGTGACTGTTTTTCATACCCACAATGACACTGTAAATAAATGGCATCCTTGTCAAAACGAAGTCTTAATTTTAAATAAGTGCATAGTCATTAATTCATCATTAAACTATCCATCTATTCATTCTTTCATCTATAAGTCCTTTTATTATTCAGCACTAATGCTCTGATAAAAGCTTATATTAATCAATATCTAATCAGGGTAGCATGAATTATTTTAGGCATTTCAAGAAGAGAGAATTTAACATAGGAAATAAGTTGAAACATATTGGATATTCAATGTCACATTACTTAAATAGGCATAACATCAAAACAGCCTAAGAGTCTGTCTATGTATGAATGGATAAAGAAAATGTAGTATATATGTATACATAATGAAATATTATTTAGGTATAAAAAAGAAGGAAATTCTGTTATTTGCAACAACATGATGGAATTTGTTTGAGGGGATTATGCTAAATAAAATAAGTCGAATAAAAAAAGACAAGTACTGTTTGATCTCTCTTATATGTGGAATATGAACAAAATGAAACCATGGATACAGAGAACAGAATGGTGGTTGACCAAAAGTTTAGGGAGGGAAGTGGGCAAAATGGGCAAAGATGGTCAAAATGGACAAATTTCCAGTTGTAAGAAATATAAGTCCTGGGGAAGTAATGTACAGCATGGTGACTATAGTTGATAATACTGTGTTGCATACTTGAAAATTGATAAGAAAGTAAATATTAAAAGTTCTTTAAAAGAAAAAAGTCATAACTGTGTGGCGATTGCTGCACTGTGGTAATAACTTTGCAAATATACATACATATCAAATCATGTACATCTGGACTAATAAAATGTTATATGTCAATTATATCTTAATGGGGAAAGCAAAAGAAAAGATAGGAAGGATTAAATGGCAAAAGAGAAAAACAAATAGTGACTGAGAATTGGGAGTTGTCGCCCCCTAGGACTGAAGGCTTGGAGCTCAGCAGTCACTGCAGGGGGACAGGGCAGTGTCTCTGTTGGTTACAATTCTGCCGCTCCTGAGCAAGTAGGTCGGAGCCTCCTCTCTCAGTGATGCTACTGAACATGCCCCAGAGGCTGCCAGGGATGAAAACTGTTGGCAATCTCTCTAAAAACTTCAGGTATTCCATTCTCCGGATCAGAAAGTCTCCATTTCTATTCAAAAAAGCTAGCTTGCTTTTCAACATATCACATGGGATGGTTATACTGGGAAGCCTCCAATTGTATCATTGCTTTGTCTGTTCCTTGCATTATGTTTATTATGTAATGCATTGTGGTATATCTGTTACCTGTGTACTTATTAAGTTGTATTAAGTACTTAATACTTAATACTATCTTATTAAGTTGAGAGCTTCTACAGGTTGTACCTTTTATTGTTGTTGTTTATAACCTGTCAACTAGCACAGATCCTATTACTTATTAACTAGTATTTGTCAAATTTATTTTAATTGAATTGAAATGTGCAAATACACATAATTATGACATATTTTGATGGGCCTAATATGCTGGATCAGGAATTGAAATGCTATCCTGTGGGTGCTGGGGAGTTGTTGGTACTTTAGAAGACTCTCAGAGACACAGTGCAATTTAGGTAGTCTGAGCTAAAAGAAGTTAGAGAATGGGAGCATGGAGTGAAGTTCCATATCTGTCGTATTCAGTAGCAGCTGAGTGTATGGGTTTAGCTTGACTCTCCAGTGACTACTGTTCCTTTCTTATTTGTGACATAGAAGTATTATTTTATCTTTATTGTGGAAGTGGAGTTTTCTTCAAGATTAAAAAGTATTCTTTTTAGATCTTCTGAAGGTGTCTGGCTGCCAAGCCGACTGATGTTTTATAATCAACCATTTATAATCATGAAATTTTTAATTATAAAAAGTAATGTAGTTAGACATTGTAAATTATGTTGCCACTTTGGCAAGTCCTTTTCTGAAGTTTTTTGTTCATACATCCTACTTTATTATTATTATTATTTATTATTACAACACAGAAAACTGAAGAATCTAACTGAAAAGACAATATAACTTAGAATAGATTTAAAAGCATGAATATCAGTGGTTCAAGATAAATCACAATCTGGTGCTCTTTCTGCCAATTATAAACTCAACTTTTTACTCCTAGAAAAACCCTCTGGAACAACAAAACCATATGCCTGTCTGGCTGAAATGTAAAAAATAGTGATAATCCAGCAGTACTTCCTGACTTGGGAAGTGGTCTTTTTATTCCTCCCATAAGCTTCATTCTCAAGACAGAGTCCAATATGATCTAGGCTACTGGATTCCAAACCAAGTCTTGATGATGCCTAAAGATCCACCAACTGGAGGAAAAAAGAGACAAAGAAGGCAGAGCTTTTTCTGCTTCAGCCTCACCCATCTTCACCTTCAGCAGATTCACTTGCATTCTTTTAATGTATTTTAATATATTTCATTCTCTATTAAAATTTTTATAAAAGGAATTTGACTTCTATAAACATTGTGAAAAACCACCAATCTACCCTTCACAAAAATTAGGAGAATATACAATTGCTTAAAAGGCCCAATGAGGAAAATTCCATAGATCTTAAAGAACTTCTTTGACTTTTTATTTTGTTCTTTCAGTTAGCTGTGAGGCCTTGAACAGTTTACTTAATCTCTCTGCACATTAGTTTTCTCCTCATGGATGTTGTGAAACTTAAAACTACTAAAGGTTTTGAAAAGCAGTTTTCAAACTGTAATTAATATTCTATTCAAACAACAGTTATATTTTTTCCAGAGACTGCATCAGTAAATTAAAGATGCATTAATATATGTCATTTATTAATAAACTTTTTTGAATGACTACTCTAATGGTTAATTTTATGTTATGACATTTATATATAAATTAGTGGATCTGAGTAAAGCAAATTGTGCTCCATCATTTGGGTGGGCCTCATCCAATCAATTGAAGCCTGAATAAAACAAAAAGTGGACCTTCTTGAGTAAATGAAAATTCTCCTGCCTGATGCTCTTTGAACTGGGAGATCAGCCTTTCCCGGCTTTATAGCAGCTTTTGGCCTTCGGACTAGAATTGGAACATTGACTCTTCTAATTTTGAACTTGTCAGCCTCTGTTATTATGTGAGCCAATTCCTTACGATAGATAGATAGATAGATAGATAGATATCCTATGGATTCTGTTTCTGTAGGGCATCCTAATGACCTACTGGGGTGATCTTCGAATATGCTCACAATTCTTTCATACTCTCCTCCAAAATGTGGGGCTTAGTCCCCTTTTCCCTTGAATATGGATTGAAATTAGTGACTTGGCTCTAATTAATGGAATACAGTGGATGGATGGGTGATAAAAGGTACTATAGCTTCCTATTTCCTCTCTTAAATCACTCTGGGGAACTAACCACCATGTCTTGAAAACTTTTAAGCATCCCTATATAGAATTTCATATAATGAGGAACTAATACCTACAGGTAACAGCCTCATGGCCCATACCAGAAGTAGGCTCTAGTTCTTATCAAGCCTTCAGAAGATTGAAGCTATCTTTGACATCATTACTTCAATTTCATGATAGATCCCAAGCTAGTACTATGCAGCCAAACTGTACCCAGATTCCTAACCTATAGAAAGTACATGAGACAAGAAATGTTTATTTTTAAACCACCGTGTTTTAGGGTACTTTGTTTTGTATCAATTGGTAATTAATACACTGGCATTGAGTGTGCATTGCCTCTCCCTATTAGGGCTTCTTATTATAGAAGTCTTTTTCTTAATTCTTAGGAAAACTCAGCTTTGTTTTGAATAACTGTAGTTGCACTGCTCGCCTACTTAAGTTTATAGACATAAGATTTATAGGTGTACAGTTTCTTTGCCACCTTGGGAGAGTCTTATTACAGTTCTTCCAATTCCATTCTTTTCTGACATTTTTTTGCGTGTGAAGCTTGACTCCTCAAGTTGAGTTTTCAAGAAGATCTCAAATACTTACTTAAACTTTGTATCCCCAGTACAAAGTAATGATAATAATATATATCAGGGTCACTGTCAGGATTAAAAGTAATTTATATAATGTGCTTATTTTATAGCGTTAAGACATTTTAGGTGCCCAGGTACTACTACTATTACTGGTAATCATTTTATAACTAATCATAACAATAATAAAAATAAATTGGACTGGTTCTTAATAGTATGATCGCTTGAAGTTATCAAGCTGGCATATTCTACTACATCAATATGTACATTATCAATACTACATCAATATGTACATTATCAATATTAAGTAATTGAAGTAATCAGGGTTAATATATGTACTTAGGACACAATGTTAATATGAGTATTGAGGACATACATACAATGTCATCTACACAATGCTAGAGCTTTTCTTTTATGTAGAGAGAACCCATCCTGTTCTTTCTTTTCTTTTTCTTTTTTTAAACTGGAGCTGGGATTCATTTTTTAAAAGATTTTATTATTTTTAGAGAGAGGGAAGGGACAGAGACAAAGAGGGAGAGAGATATCAATGTATGGTTGCCTTTTTCACCTGCCTCCATCTATGGACTTGGCTGGAGATTTGGTTTGCAACCTGGTTACATGTCCTGGCTGGGGAATTAAACCAGCGACCTTTGGGTTCGAAGGTCAGCACCTTATTCCACTGTGCCACCAGCCAGGGATCTGTTCTTCCTTGAAAGGCTGTGTTTCTCTTATATAGAGAAGCGTACAGAAAACATATACTTTTTCAAAGAACACATTTCCATATCTATCAAGAAAATAAAAAATTTTAAAGAAAATTCCTGTGAAAAGCCTAAGATTATTAAAAGAATAACTATTGGAGAAGAAAAGAAACAAACTGTTTAAACATTTTTTCCTTAAAAGTTAAAAATTTGCTTCACAAAATCTTCAGCAACCTCTAATTTTATTCAAGAGTTAAAGAAACTAACAGTCCCCATGGCCCTAAGATTTAATTTCCATTTTGTAAAATGCCTCTCACTACAGAATTAATCGTTTCACTTCCACTGTCCCATTTCCCTTTAGGAGTCCTAGGATATAAACCTCGAAGGTAAATAACAAATATTCATCTACTCACCTGTTTTGAACAGCAAAATGTTCAGAGAAGTAAATCATTGGCAGTGATGGGTTTGCACTGACTTGGGTATAATTCATCTTCTCTGTCTAAATGGACAGAGTTCCCTTCAGCCTCTCATACTCACAAGAGCAAATGCATTACTCCAATATCTCAGGCCAAATGAGTGAACATTTATGTTTTTTTGCTACCTGTAAACAAATAGAACAAATCTTGATTTTGTTTCTTTTTAATGAAAGTTAAAAAAAAAAAAAAAAAAAGATATGTGAAATAGCAGGTAACATTATCTGGGTATTCAGTTTTACTACCTCTGCTGTGAACCCTGAGGAAAAACGATAAGAAGGGCTCCTGCTGGCTAACCAGGCTCACATTAAAAACAAAACAAAAACAAAATGAAGCCTAGCAGCCATGTCAACACTGGTCCTCTCACACTAACTATACTTCAGGGAGAAACCTATAATGACCTGCCTGCCCCTACACTGAATAGCCAGCTTGCACCGTGTTTCTGCCATTTGAACCAGCCCTTGTAAAGTTCTTGGAATCCTGTTTCAGCCAATAAGACTGAGGCTTTCCCCATCCAGCCGGAGCAACACAGCTCCAACCAACCAGGGTAGCTCCATTCTGACCAATCAGGACAGTACCTTTGGACCAATTAAACTGTGAGGCCCAATCAAGGACCAGTGGTGGGGACTTCAAGCCATATAAGCCTCCTTCCTTCTGGTTCTGAGAGCATGCATTTCCTTTCCACCAAAGACTAGAGACTCTTTCCCTAGCAAAAGCTGAAGAACCAAAGACATGAAGCTGGAGAAGAATGGAGCTGACCAAACCAAAGTTGGGCAAAGCAGAAGAAAGCAGAACTAAGATGAGCTGAAATGCCTAGCTGAAGAAGCCTGGCCTGGGGCCAACTCACAGCCATGCTATTTTCACAGCCATGCTGTGTCACAATTGAATTTTTTTTTTTTTTTAAAGATTTTATTTCATTATTTTCAGAAAGAGGGGAAGGGAGAGAGGCAGAGAGGGAGAGAGACATCAATGTATGGTTGTGTTTCACCTGCCTCCAGCCACAGACCTGACCAGAGGCCTGGTTTGCAACCTGGTTATGTGCCCTGGCTGGGAAATCGAACCAGTGACCTTTGGGTTCGCAGGCTGGCACCTTATCCTCTGTGCTACCAGCCAGGCAATGAACTTTTTAACTGAAATAAAATTTCCTTGAGTTGGGGATTCCTGTTGATATTGAACTGGCACCAATGTGACACTGCAAATCTTTATTCATTGATATTCTAGAATTATAAGAAAATTATTTCTGATATTACAAAGTAATTCCTGCAAGCAGTATGAACATTCGTGAGCCTATCTTTTTAGTCATCTTTTTGTTGGTAGAAGTTTAAGGTACTTTCAAAACCAAATTAAATTTTGGCCACAGCTCCAAGATTGTGGCATGTTTAGTTGGGTGCTTACTTGTTTGTGGAAGGATGGACCTGATGTGTATCCACACTGGGTCAGTTTTAGTCTGCCTGTGTATTTATACTTTCTGAGCTTGAAGTTGAACATCAGAGGAATGAAGGATAAGATTTTCCAGAGTGTTTTTTGTGGCAATAAAGAACTTAACTTAGCCCTTCTCTGTTTCTTCCTATTTCAATCTTTAGCAAACTCTGGTAATTGTTCTAGTTCATAAAGTAGGCAAAGGACAGAGAAGTGCTAATTTGCAAAACCCTCTTTTAGGAGAGACTAGGGAATCAGAAAGGATGAAATATGGCTTTGGAAGCTTTCTGTACCCATAATAATTAGCATTCTCTTGAAATTCATTGGTCTCAGGGGGATTTGTTTTATGTTTGGGTTGGTTGTAAACTATATGCAGGTATTGCTGGAAGAGAAGCACAGGGGAGTTTGGGATGTACAGTCAGTGCATAGTAAGTAGCTTAAACCATCTTATTTCAAATTTGCTTGCACAGGGAGTACAGTACTTGAAGTTGCTCATTTTTCAGTTCACTTTGGATGTATAGATAATAATTTAGGAATAATGGTATAGCTTTCCCTTTCATTGCTGACCTTTGACAAATTCGAGCAGGATAATATCACATTTGGCTCAGTTTTGGAGACGTGTGAGGAGACACCTAGAGCAGCTACAGGTTACTTCTGACGTTGATAGAGTCAGTAACAGGGCTCCAAATATGCACTAATATTGCAGATTTTTTCTGGATTTTGCTGTACCTGGCTGTTAAGTCTGCAAAAATACTAGAGAAAATAATATGCCTTGCCAAGTAGAGACTTCTGTGGAACAAGCTGCCATATGGTGGAACCAACCAACTTTTCTTGAATAAGTGTATCTAATGAAATTGAAACCATGGAAGAAAATGTCTTGATTCTAAAATCCTTCTACTACTACTAGTAAATCCTTATATTAACCTCACAAAAAGTTCCCTTAAAATATAGCACTGAAATTGTGCGTACACTTGCTTCTTTCCAACTACACTGTAAGCTCCCTGAGGGTAAAAACCCAGTTTTGTTTACTCAGGACATAATAGTCTAATGTCTGAAAGGGAGTAAGCATTTGAAAAATATTTGTTCAATTAATGTGCCAGACATCTTGTGCTAATGGGAAATCTGACTCTTAAATCCTTATTTAAAATAAAAATAATAGCTCTGGCTGGAGTGGCTCAGCTGATTGGTGCTGGTCTGGGAACTCAAGAGTTGTTGGTTCAATTCCCAGCCAGGGCACATAACCAGGTTGCAAGCCAGGTCTCCAGCCAGCTCTGTAGCTGGAGGCAGGTGAAAGGCAACCATACATGGATGTTTCTCTCCCTCTTTCTTCCTTCTTCCATGCTCTTCTCTCAAAAAATAATGAATAAAAATTTTAAAAGAAACAAGAATAATAGCATTTGGTTAAGGTTACGTGTCTGACACTGTGCTGAGCACATAGTTTCACAAATCTATGGATGTTGGGACCAAACATTGTCAAACTAATGAAGCTTTGGAATCAGAGAAATCTGAGTTTAGACTTTGGCTTTGCCCCTTCTTAGCTCTTTAAACTTTGTCAATCTATGTGAGGCACCAATTTTTATTTGCAATATGGATTAATAATTACTTTCAAGTAATGCTATGAAAAACATTAACCTTTGCCTCACATGTAGCTTTCACCTTTAGTTGTTATTTCTATGTTTAAGATAATTTTATTCCTTGAATCAGTGAATACTAGAAATAATTTATTAGGAACAGAGAAAGAAAAAAATATTATCTTGTATTCAGCTAGTCTCTTATTCTTAAGTTTTGCTATACATCTATATATTCCTCCTAATGTTAATATACTTTAGCAGCTTTAAACTATTTTGAGTCTACTATATAAAACATCAATTTTGTAAGTAATAATTTCCACTTAACAGAAACTCTTCTAATTATTTTGGTTTCCCATTGTACCCAAGATTCAGTTTTTTGATACCTCCTTGTTTCTCAGTGCAGTATGAAAGATTGTGACAAACCCTACTCAGATACTTTTTCTAGTAGGACTTGCTACTAGAAGACTTGCTGATTACTTTTCTTTAGCAATCAAGTCTCTTTTTCTAGGAACCAGTATTTTAACAGAAGCCAGAATAGACCACTGTGTACATAAAATATGTACAGTCACCATAAAGAAACTGCCACTGTTTTATTAAAATTAAAGGTTTAATTATGATTTAAAATGGTTTGTTGTTTCTTTCTATGTGTATTCAATAAATTAAAATTTTGGGTCAATGCATTTGTAAAAAAGTGAGTCTTCAGGAAGGTGGTTCATTGGATGTTCAGAAATGATAAAAATACGGCATTAAGAAGTGTGAAGGGTCAGAGATTCCACCACGTTTGCAAGTGAAGTGAGCCTGCACAGCTGCGTAGATGCTGGCTGAAAACATGAGTCTCCTAGTCCAGAAACAGAGGACTTTATTCTTCATTGTGCAACGGACCACAGAAGCTTTCTGTTCCCACTGGTTCTTCATGTTCCCCAATTCTGCAGGACTACACAGGTAGATATAGATGAACGCTGTGCATGCAGTGTGCTTATGTCTCACTGAGAAACCCCAAGCTTAGGAAATCCTAATCTTTTATAGTAAACTAGAAGCAAACCTGTTTAACCTTTGTCCCCAAGGGAGACATATTTATTACACTGGACAGCAAACAATCTATTTTCTGCTCTGGCAGAAGACAGTTCTCAATTACCCATGACTGTTTTCTATAAAATATCCTTGAAGAGCTAGTCTAGTACAGAACTTGCCAATGTATTTATTTGCAAGATGTACAGAAATTCGAGGGATCCTTGAAGATTTCTCTCCCAGCATATGAAAGACCAAGGAGTCATCTGGCTGTGAACTAACACTGAAAAGATTAGCACTTTTCCCCTATTCCATCCATATGGTCTGCATCCTATCTCTCTTTTAGATAATGTCCTGATTAAAAAAAATTCTGGAGGAATCAGTGCCAAGAGCCCTTCTGATAGAAACTGAACTTCTGAGATGCCAATTGGCATTGCATTGCTGAGACTAGTCTGTTTGTTGTTTCTCTGGCCAAGTCTGTGTATTTGAACTTTAAAGGTTTTGTTTTCATGGTCTGTAGCAAGGGGGAAATTATAAAACCAGCTAAATCTCTCAGCAACAGATAAGTGCAAGCTAAAGCTTGTTGTCAAATCAATTTGATCTCCTTTGTCTTATCTTTCAAACCCTGCTTATTCACAGCTGTTACAGAAATCTATAGAAAAAAGACAAGTGAGACAAAACATAGGTACAAAAGCTGGAAAGACTCCTGTGGGTTAAAAGAGTTGAACTGTACTAATGCAAAATGTATTTAGAATGAACTTCAAAGAATCAAGTAAAGAAAAGGTCAGGATATGATATTTCTAAGAAACCAGAAGTGAGTTATAATGGGTCTTTTTTACACTTCTATTTGTGAAACATTTCTCACCACTTTTTAATTATTTGTTTCTCAGTTAGCAACTTGGTTTTATTTTTTATTAAAGCAAACTTTATACCATAGTGTTGTATCAAATGTGAAATCTATTCTTAAGTGTAGGCTTTGGCACAATAGTTCTATTTTAAATGAGAAATATAATCATTTTAAATGCAGGCTTTGGCACAAGAGCTCATTATATTTAAGCCATGTCAAATGTGGACCTGAAATGAAGAAAAGCAGTCTTGGGATGACCAGTTAAATTTAAGTAACTATGTTATTTTCCTCCGGGATTTGATAATCCCTACAAAACTACATAAAACTCTATATAGCTAGAAATCTTTAGCCTTTAATTTGAAATATATTAAAAGGCATGTTGCAATGTCATATACTAGGAGTAATTTTGAAGAATATAAACAAATTGATATTTTGTCTTTCAAAATATATTAAAAAGTAGAGAAAATTTAGTTAGTGAAGACATTATAAGATACCCTGGAATGAAAAGACTAACTGTAATACATTGGCAAATTCAATGTAAGTCCTAGGTAGTTTTATACCTAGGTATGATAAATAATCTTCAATTGTTAAACAATTTATCAATCCCAATTGAGCTTTTACACTACAGCTTGCTTTCATGTAGATGTTTTATACAAATGTTCCCTATTTCCATCCCCTGTCACTTTGCTCATTCCTACCGAGCACCCAGCCTCCTCTCCAGGCTTCACCACACTGTTGTCTGTGTCTAGGGTCATGCATATATGTTCTTTGGCTAATCCCTTCACCTTTTCTTTCTTTCATCCAGTTGCCCCTACTGCCCTCCCCTCTGACAGCTGTCAGTCTGTACCATGTATCAATGGTTCTGTTCCTACTTTGTTCATTAGATTGCACATATAAGTAACATCATGTGGTATTTGTAATTCTCTGACTGGCTTTACCATTTATATTTAAGCCTATTATTACTTTGTGTTGATTTTTATGTATGGTATGAGATAGGGGTCAATGATTTTTTTCCATGTGGAATATAGATATCCAGTTGTTCTATTCTCATTTTGTTTTTTTCTTTAAACCATGCCATTAAATTAATTATCTTAGCATAATCAAAATATCTATATGTGTATATCTATTTCTGGACTTTATTTAGATTTAAATTTGAATTGGCATTTAAACAAGTAATCAGAGTAATTCATCATGTTAACATTGAAAGAGAAGAAGTCATCTCAGTATATGCAGAAATATCATTAATTAAAGCTATAAACCTACTTGTGATATAACTCAATAGGTTAGGAATAGATAAATTGGATAAAGGAAATCTACAAAAATGCACAATTGGTTAAAGACTGAATAATGCCCCCTAAAATTAGGAAAGAAACCAAGGTTGTCCACTTTCATCACTTCTCTTCATCATTATAGTCTAAGTTCTAGCCATGTAATTAGGTAAGAAAAATAAATAAAAGTCATCCTAAATGGAAAGAATAAAATTATCTTTATTACCATTTGACATGATCTATGTAAAAAAATTAATGGAATTTACAAAAATGCTATTAGTACTAATTTAGTTTAGCAAGTTCTAAGGATACAGTATTTATATATTCAAATCAATAGCATTTCTATGTATATGCAACAAATGGTATGAAGGGAAAATATGTCATTTATGAAGGAGGTGAAAAAGAAATAGAGATAAATTTGTAGATGTGAAAGATATGTACTCTGAAAACCACAAAACATTGTTGAAAAATTAAAGAAGTAAATATATAAAGATATTACATTGAATTGATTGGTCAGAATCCTTATTACTGTTAAGATGTTGGCTCTCTCCAAATTGACCTACAGGTTCAATGACATATTATCAAAATCCCAACAGACTTATTGGGTATAAAGTTATGAACTAATTGTAAAATATATATCTAAATGCACAGGACCTAGAATAATAAAAATAACACTGAAAAAGAATAAAAGACTCACTAATGGCACACAATTTTATGACTTTTTATAAAATTATAGTAATCAATAAAATCAGGTTCATTTCAACAAAGACTAATAAATTAATACAGCAAAATGGAGAGTCCTGAAATAAAGCCTCTATATCTCTTGTCATTGATTTTTGGCAGAATTTAAAGGCAACCAATGAATAAAAATATTCTGTTCAACAAATGGAACTAGAGGAATTGAACATCTATTTCCAAAAATTAACCTGTGCATATAACTCACCCTACATATAAAAATAATTCAAAATTGGTTAGGGGACTAAATGTAAATCCCCAACTATAAACTTGCAGGAAAAAAAACATAGGAGAAATTTTTATAATCTTTGATTGAGTGAGATTTCTTAGGTAAGATCCCAAAACATGACACAGTGAAGAAAAAATGGACAAACTGGACTTCATCAAAATTGTAAGTTCTGCTTTTCAAAAACCAATAGTAATAGAACAAAAAAACAAAAACAAAAACAAAAACAAGCTACAGGCTATGGGAAAGTATTTGAAAATTATCTATCTGATAACTGATTTGTATGTAAATATATAAATAACTCTCAAAACCTAATAATAAGGAAACAACCAGATCAATAACAACTGACAAAATATTTGAATGGCCACTTCATCAAGAAAGAGATACAAATGGTAAATACATAATATGAAAATACTTTCAACATTACTAGTTATTAGGGAATGAAAATTAATACCATAATGAAATACTACTATGTCTTTACTAAAAAGGCTAAAAATTTTTAAAATAAAATAAAATACAAACATTCTGACCATATAAAATGTTGGGAGGATGTGAAGCAATTGAAACTTTCATAATGCTACTGCTGGGAACATAAAAGGAACTTTTGAAAAGAGTTTGGTCATTTCTTTAAAAGTGAACATTGAGCTACCTTTAGAGCCACTTATTCCACTCTTAGGAATTTACATAAAAGAAATGATAGCATATATCAGTATACACATATGTATGTACATAAATGTTTAGAGCAGTGTTACTGACATTTTCAGGTTGGGGACCCAAACCCTGATTATTTTGACCAGGGTCATTTGTGCCAATAGAATAAGACTGAGTTCACTAAAGCAGAGTAAGAGCTTTGTTCTTCGATCAAGGAATGGAGAAGGGTGAATTCATACTTTAAAGGCACCTTCTGCCTGACTGGGAAGAAGACTTCTGTATTTGTAGGCTGTAGTGTGGAGTGATTAAGTTCTTCTAAGCATATGGAAATTATTCACCTACTGCATTTGGCCTTTTTGCACATGATCCTTATCACACACGGTGCTGCACCACCATCTTGGTTTTTGATTTAGGAACTGGGTCTTCACACAAGACCTTCCTCATTTTGGGGTCTGGAGTCTTTTTTAGTCCTTGTAAGCAAGCATAATTATGACACAGTTTAGGTATAGAGAAACAAAGTTTCTGACCCTTGTGGCTCAGTTAGTTGGAGCATCCTCCCAAGAACCAAAAGGTCACAGGTTTGAATCCTGATCAAGGCACATATGCAGGTTGTGGATTCAATCTCCAGCCAGGGTGTGCATGAGAAGTCAACCAACCAATCTCTCTCTCTCTCTTTCTCTCTCCAATTCCTCTCTCTATCTAAAGACAGTGAGAAAAAAGTGCCTTTACCCTTTAGGTGAGGACTTTAAAAAAATGAAATGCTAGGGCCTTTTGAATGATAACCCAGTGATAGTAGCTTTACCTATATGCAAAAAAATTAACATCTACACATGACTCTCACTATATCAAAAATTTTTTAAAAAATTAACTATCCCTCAACAGGTGAACGGATTATCAAATTGTGGTATATCAATTTTATGACATACTTTTCAGGCATAAAAATGAGTAATAATTGCTACATGATACAACAAAGATGAACCTCAGTGTATCATGCCATATGAAAGAAGCTAAGAGTACTTTATATATGAATACATTTATATAAAATTCTTGTAAATGTAAACTCTTTTATATTGACAGAACAAATATCCATTGACTAGACAAGAAAAGGGGTAGTGAAAAGAGGCTAGTGGAAGGAATTACAAGAACTATGAAGAAACATTTAGAAGTGGGTTAAATATCTTGATTGCCATGATGATTTCAAGGACTTATACATATTTAAAACTTATAAACTTCTTCACTTTCAATATCAATGTCAATTACATCTCAATAAATTTGTTTAAAATAAAATAAGTCACATTATTTTCCTTCATATGAATTATTTTGAACATTGTCATCATAGTCCTGAAGAGTAAATCATGCAAGGTAATAGTATTAAACCAAGGAGACAGAGGGAATAACTCCTGATCTTAAGAAATTTATAATATATTAAAAACACCCAATCTGTGTTTAAATTTTTTGAGTGAATTTTTAGAAATCAATAAATGTTTAATCATAGATCGACAATTTGATGTGGAACAAATTCGGTGCTTGAAGGGACAGCTCAGTTTAGGTTTTTCTGAGGAGGTTTCTAAGAGTAAGAATGTTTCTAATTACAGCAAAACTCTGTTACCTGCAGACTTTCAAGTCTTAAGTAATTATAGTACACAAGTAAGTATCTTGTTGCAATGAGTGAGTGGGAGTTCAGTTAACACTTTAAATTTACATCCAAGTATCTTTTCCCTGCACCTCAGTGCATACCTGTCATTTCCCACACAGACTTCTGCAAAAATCTTTACATTAGATTTCAGATCTCTGTTATCTTTCAAATAGATTTTATTTTTTCTTAAATGAGTCATAGTTTCAGTGTGCAAAAAACAGCATTTTATTGCCTCTTGTATTTCTTTAAAATTTAAAAATTAGAATTTTAAGTTTTTAAAATCTAATAATAACAATGAACACTTATTGAGTACTTTGTATATGCCACCAATTCTCATGTATTACAGTATTTCTCAATTGAGCATCATGCTATTTTCCCCCAGTTGTTAGGAAATGATATATTGGTATAGTTTTCTGTATTTATGCACAGATTTTTATTAATTTTCTTTGAAACTTCAAGGGCAGATGCATTCTTTATTCATAGAAACAACAAAAGAATTACTATTGTATGGAAATTAAGTATGATATAGTAATGAATTCTTGTACCCAATGGGATCACCCCATAACATAATCAGAATGCTAGATGTGTGATGGTTGTTTATCCATACATGTCCACACGTCAGATTATCCTACAAAGACTATGTAAAATTTATTTGCATTTGAACTATCAGATTAAGAATAAATAGTTTCAAAATGCTTTAGGTTTACACAATGGAGAATTTCGTACTCAGTAGAGATAATAGTGTTGAAATGCTTATTTACTGCCTCTACTTAGCAAGCCTCACTGCATGTACTATTTGGATGCTTTTAGCGTATAAATCTATTTCTTTTCTTTTTTAACCTTGGCATACAATCTTTATTGAAGTTATACAAAAAGAATACCCCCAAAATGAAAAATATACATTATATACAAAAACACTTTCCCTTGTGTGGAAGGCTCTGTTCCCTCTGAATATGCAGCACTTTCAACTGGAGCTCCAGGCTCCACTGCTGCCTGGCTGTCAGCCTGATGCTCAGCCTCCCCCTCCATGTTTTCTGAAACTTCATTTCCACTGGAGACTGCATCCCGCTGCCTCCATTCACCTCCAGCTCTTGTTTGGCTTTCTTTGCATCATCCTTCTGGGGGCTGTCTTCCTCTGGTTTCTTCTTCTTTCTGACAAGGTGGGAAATATCAGTCACACAAATTGATGAGGAAGCACCATCTGTTGACCTTCTACTGGTGATCATGGAAATTGAAGAGCCTCCTCCACTGGGAGTGAAACCTGAGGTAGAGCTCTCTACCAGAGTTGCTTTCAGAGCCAACTCAGCCTCATTCCCACTACGCTTGGACTCCTTTGCATCTTCTCTTCTCTCTAATTTCAGGTAGCAGTTCCTTCAGCTCCTCGATTTCTTTCTCATATTCAGTAGGTGATCCTTCAGCGTCCTTTACCTGCTCATTTAGTACAGCCATTCTCTTCTCAATGACTTCTATAAATTTGCTGAACTGTGCCACTGCCTCATCATACTGAGAGTTGTACCCATAGGCCAAGCCCAGCTGGTAGTGGGTCTCTTGCAAGGAGATGGTCATGGGCTTCCAGGTACCACTCTTGCAGGTTTAGGCAGGCCTGGAACTCCTCCACAGTTTGGATATAATTTTCAGATTCAACACTAACTTCTCCAACTTTAACATGTGCCCGTGTAGCATAAAGCTGAGCTTCCTTTTAAAAATGTCTTGCCTTTTAAAAATGGCCTTTGCTAAATTCAGCATATCCCAGGCAAGCTCTAGGTTCCCAATCTCCTCCTCTTCATTTTCTTGAAGTGACTTGTTTTCAAGAACTGAATCATTGGATGTTTCTTCAGCTTTGTCATTTTCTTTATCTTCCTCTTCTGAGCCATCAGTTTCTTCACCCTCTTTCATCTGTCCTCTCTCTTGTGTATCTTCATTAGCAGCTGTCTTAACTTTGTCTTCAGGGAATTTCTCAGTAGCCCCCTGGGCTATCTTGGTCTCAAACCCATCTCCAGCTGCCCCAGATTCTTCTACAGACAGCTTAGTCTCCTCCTGGTTAGGAACCAGCTCTGCCCTGACCTTCTGCTCTAATCCTGAGCCATCCTTTCTTTCAGACAATCCTTCTGTTCTAGTCTCTGGTTCAACGGGAGTTTCATCTCTTGCAGCTGACAGCCCATTGATTGCACCATCCTTAGGGAGAACTGGCCTCCTGCCCAGGCTTCTCAGAGACTTGTGATCCATCTTCTGGAGCCTCTGTTGTCACCTCTGGTGGCTCTTCAGCAGGAAGCCCTCCTTGCCCTAAAAGCTGCTCAAGAACAGCTTTTTCTGGGTCATTTTCAGAATCAGCTACCTGCTCCTTTGGCTCATCCCCACCCACCTCTACTGGCTTCACTGCTGCATCTATAGGTTCTGTTTCTTCCTCCACTGCAGTGCCCTGCTTTTCCAGAGTTACAATAGGCTGCTCTTCTGAAACTTCTTCTGGCTTCTCCTCTATGCTCACAATTATTTCTCCTTGTTTCTGCTTCTCCTGATCTTTTTCTCTGGACTCATCTTGGAGACAGTTGCAGAAAATGGTTTTCATTCCTCAGCATCTGGTGCTTCCTTTTCTGGCTTCCCAGAAGTGACCTCAGCTTCAATCAGTCCTAGTGCTGCTGCTCCTTTTCCCTCTTCAGTGGTTTTAGTTAAGTGATCTGGAGTTGATTCAACTTTTTCCTGTAGCTCCTCTGCAGGCTCACTTATATCCATATCTTTTCTTTCATCCATCTCCATTTCAGCCTCCTGTTCTTTATCAATTTCAGGCTTTACCAGACACTTGTCATCTGTTTTTCTTCTTCTTCTTCTTCTTTTTCTCTCATGGCATCATAAACTTGTTCTCTCAACTCTTCCCTTGCTTCCTCTTCTATGTTATTGTTTTCTACCAAAGATTCTTCTGTTTTCTCTCCTTCCTCCTCTTCCACATGTACACCTTTCAGGGCATTTCCCAATACACCATTCTCCATTCTTGCCAACTCCAGAAATGATTTCCCATAGAAAAAAGAAAGCTTCTCCACACTTATTAGCCATCTCTCCATAGTTCTTACTTAAAAGATTAGCTGCTTCCTGGAATGCATTGGCATTGCCAGAATATCCCCCATCACTAGATATTCCTGCCCTAAGCCCAATAGCTTCTTAGCTTCCCTATCCACATCCAGCCTCTCCACTTTATCTGAAGACGTAGAAGGAGCAGGAGCGTCTTCTTCAATCCTGTCGGCTGAAACCAGCTCCGCAGCGATGGTGGCAGCGGCTGTGGACTCTGCGTCCATCGTTCCCCTGAGGTGTTGGCCCAGCAGACAGAATACACCCTTGGAGGAATTTAGGGAGCCAGACTTACACAGGGACAGAAAATGGCAGATTCTAAATCTATTTCTATGGTTCAAATGTAATGTAATAAAGAAGATAATGTGCTCTATTCAGAAGTTAAAACATTTAAGTGAGATGTTGGGTTTCAATGATCCATTCAACCTGGGATTTAACCTAAACGTGATCCACTAAAACTTAAACTGAAAAGAAACAAAACAAACCTCATCCTCTACAGATTTGTGTTAAGTTTTGCTTTAGAAACATAAGGCAAAATGGAAAAGCTGGTTGAAAATGTATTGAATTTAAAAAATTAGATGTGGAAAAATCAAGTAATTCAAACAGTCCAATAGATTGTTCTGGGGTTTAAGGACTATTCTTCACAACACATACTCAGAATGTTTTGTCCTATGTAATTAAGATCAACAGGTGATCATTATTATTATGTCTTTATCCTTTTCCCTGGAAAAACTTCATTTCTTATTCTAAAAGTCTCCATTTTCACAAGTATTTCCAGAAACAACACCCTTATGAACTTTAGGATGAGAGAGACTTAGAATAAAGCTACAAAATAATTTTAAAAGGATCAAAACCAATGTTAAAATAAAATTTAAAAATGAAGACTTTTTATTGACATTAACTCAAAATTTTAAAAATTATATTTGGGTTTAAGAGTGAAATCAGTTTATCTTATTTTTTTTCACTATACATGTGAGATAATGTGCATTGTTTGATCAGTCTGCACAATCCTCATGTTGACTTTGCTTCTGTCAAGAGTAGAAAGGGTATAAGTTCCTTCTTTCTTTCTGCTATATAGAATCCCATTGTGTATATGTACCAAAGTTTTCTGATCCAATCATCCACTGATGGGCACTTAGGCTGTTTCCAGCACTTGGCTATTGTAAATAGTGACACTATGAACATAGGTGTGCATAGGTTCTTATGAATTGGCGTTTCAGGATTCTTTGGGTATAGTCCAAAGAGTGGAATTGCTGGATCAAAAGGCAGTTCCATTTTTAGTTTTTTAAGGAAACTCCATACTGTTTTCCACAGTGGCTGCACCAGCCTACATTCCCACCAACAGTGTATGAGGGTTCCCTTTGCCCCGCATCCTCGCCA
>PVIW01009724.1:0-49743 GCA_004026585.1 Noctilio leporinus | reverse complement strand
GTATAGTTCTACACAGGGTCTTTTGCTGTGAACTCCCATCCTTCCTGCAGCCCGGGCAGCCTCTGAAGACCCGAGGAACAGGCTGTGAGAGCTGCAGAGGGCTTCAGAAACACTTTCTGACAGCCTTGTGCATAGGTGTGTCGGGGGTGGATTGCCCACCCTCTTCCTCTCATCCAGAGACCCGCTTCTGACCTGCTCCACAGGTGCTTGGCCGGTACTGCGTTGTGGGTTTTTCTCCGGATGGTTTGTCCATCATGAATGTGCCCAGAGGCTCCCACCTTCCATACCTGCTTGGTAGAAGCCAATCTGCTTCTTGCCTTTGGAAACTGCCTCTCCAAAAATAATTATAGATTCCAGGTGCTTCCCCAGGTCACTACCAAGGAGCACCAGTGTGGGCCTGTTGGTCCCTTCAAAGCTGGTGGGTGTGCATGGCCAGCGGGGTGGCCTGGAATTGTAAAGGGCATGCTGGAGGAGTTACCTGCAAGCCAAAGGCAGAAGCACTTGTGAAAGGAGACGGGGTTGACAAGAATGTGTCATTTCTCCATTCTGGTCGTGGTTTATGATGTTGGAGGGCATTTGGTGTTTGTACTGACCACTTACAGGCTTTTGGTGAAGGGCTGTAGGTGAGGAAAATGTTATATATACGTTGCAAGGTTATACCTGGTACATAGCATGTGGCACCTTCATTGGCCGAGTATTAAAGTCTCCCATGATCCATCCCATTGATCTCCAGTGGCCCCTTTGGTGGAAGATAGAGTAATCCTGGCTTAATAGGGACAACTGAGCTACAAACAAAAGGCGATCTTAAGCATCCAGTGGGAGATAGGAACTGGGGTCACATGGTCTTCCGCTGAGAAATGTAAAAGGCATGTAACTACTTAACATTTCCTTATGATGATTACAGCAAAGATGTCAGACCACTGCAGAGGTTGTAACCAAACTTGCTGTTCATCTTCATCCCCACTGGAAAATCAGCTCTAGCAGATCACCAATAGGCATTCCTGGAAGGCTTCTTTTCAGTCCTATTGTGCCTGAACTTGTGTGGACATGTTCAGGTGGTGACATTGGATCTCCAGTGTGGCCTGGTTTCTGAGCTAACCTGACAGGGGCTGCAGAGATCCTTCCCCCAGCAAGGTGAAGGTGTGGGCAGGATTCCCAGCACACAGCATTTGGCATTCTTTAGGAAAAGGGCCACAAAAATAATTTTTGGGCTGCTCTGAAGCCTTATTTCTTTAACTTACTTGCATATCTTAGCTTTAGCTTTATGTACAATACTTGTCATTTTGTGTTTTAACTAGATCTCTGCCTGGGAAAAAAAGAGACATTGCTTCTGATGGTCATCAGATCAGTGTTGTAGACTGTGGTGTATGTGTGTGTGTGTGTGTGTGTGTGTGTGTGTGTAGGTAGAGAGAGGGTAGTTTGTTTTCTGTGTGGAAGAATTGCTGCCATGCAGCTGGGGATTATAAAAGCCCCTGTCTTGTTGCTTTGGAATCTTTATGTTTGTTAAGAAATGTGTTAAACTTAATTTTTGATAGATGATTTTTTTGTGACTTTTTGAACTTAAATATAAATTTCCCCTAAGCAATCTTTCATTGTGTCTTAAGTTTTCTGATACATGTAGTTTTACTGAAAAGTGTGTATGAGGTTGACCTAAATAGGTAGCAGAGTTTTTTTAATATCCCTTGTGGAATAAAAGAATATTTAAATCTTTCATTAATTTCCATTTATTGACTGAATTATGTTTTTAGGATTTATTTTTGTTATTGTTGTTTAGAAGGGAGCTGTACTAACCTGTTCTATTTCAGCAATTCCCAAATATGATTTAATAGTTTATAAATATTGCTATTTTTCCTGACTTGTAGTTAAAAATTTATGAAATTAGAGGGTACTTTAAACATATAGGGGTGGCAAAAGTTGGTTGCAGTTGTGAGTACGTGAAACACAGTTCTTTATTTACTATTGTATTATTTATTGATTATTGTATTATTTGTATTATGTAAACCTACCTTTGCCCACCCTGTATAGTTCATCTCCATTTATTTCAACATTATTTAATGTTCAATATTATATTTGCACTTTTAATACAAACTTAAGTAGGTTTTAATTTTTAATAATTACTTATAGAACAACTGGTAGGCAGGCAAAATATGTATGTATGTACATATATTATGTATATATGATATATGCATTTAGCATGTAACATGTATGTAATATAGTGTATAAACTTTATATCTTAATACCCAAGTTTTAGTAGATAAAGTATTTACTTGATTTCCTTCGTGATGAGAAAGATTAATTTGGGGATGAAAAAAGCAATAAAAAATATTCTGAGAATAAGAAATCGCTGAACATGTAGGATGGGGCAAAAATAGGTTTATAGTTGGGAGTATGCAAGACACAGTTTATTCATGTATTATTCTCCATAAGAACAACTATAGACCTTTGTTTCACCTTGTATATGACCAGCCCTTGCTTTATAGTTGTTCCGTTTACGAAGCATTGTGCTATGGAGGCCCTGCTTACAGTTGAATAAACCAAGGTTTCTGCCCCAAATTATTCATAAGGTGGTGGTAGTGATGGGAGCAGGTATAGATGCTGGTTAGACTTGGAAGTGCTTTAAATGAGAGACAAAGTAGGGACACAGTTTTAGGAGTTCAGTGTGGCTGGACTGTAAGGTGTACGAAGCCAAAGGCAGGAGATGTGGCTGGTTAAATAGGTGGAAGGTAGAGCTTTGAAACGATTTCAAATTAATATCAAGTCAGCTTTAAGAAGGACCCAGACCACATTCATTTCTAAATGATGGACTTCTCTAACCCCTACTGCAGTCACAAATGTGTTTCTGTCTATTCTAGAGCCCAACAATGAAAACTTTCTTAACTGGGAATATTTTGATAGTTGATGTAAACAAATGCTAGCATGTTTCTATTTGTACATTTTACAAGCAGGGTTTCCCCTCACAAACAGTAAGAAAAAGTCCTTCCTCAGAGTTGGTGACATGCCTTGACCTCACAGCTTATAATGTTTAGTTTCTCAGTCCCCAGGGCTCCTCAGGGCAAGATGGTTTAGGGTAGCTGCCGCATGACTTGAATTAGGCTTGGTGTGTTAGTGACAGGAAAAAGTTTCTTCACATTGTGGTTCATTGTTAGTGACAAACTTCCACAAGAGACGCAGATGACCTTAGACTGAGACAAGGACCTCATCTTATTCCTTACTGGCTGATCCTGTGTCTTTGGGTGGACTTACACACTCAGGTCAGTCTGTCCTCCTTCTGGGATTCTACGTTCCTAGCTAGACCTGTGTTTTTATTGTAGTCCCCCTTGATAATTGTTCAGTGACCTATCAGAAGATGTACTTCTCCTGAGCTATATGGTGCTAAGTCTTGTCCTAATAGTGGTTTGAAAGAGTTAAAGCACTCTCGTTAGGTGTTCATAGCCTTCAGGCAGTGATTTAGGGACTGGTACTTGTTACAATATCTTCAGTGTCTTTATAAGGCCTTCTTTTTTTTTTTTCTTAAAATAGTTTATTTACTTTTAGAGAGAGGGGAAGGGAGGGATAAAGAGAGGGAGAGAAACATCAGTGTGGGAGAGACACAAGGATCGCTGGAGGCCTGACCCGCAACCTAGGCATGTGCCCTGACAAGGAATTGAACCCCTGACCCTTCAGGGTTTGCTGGCTGGCACTCAATCTCCTGAGCCACACCAGCCAGGGCTGTAAGGTCTTCTAAAGGAAAGTTAGGTACTTTGCAGGTTAATAGTTGAAATTCTTTATGTAGATTTTTAAATATTTGTATCCTGTGGTAAAAACTGGAAAGCAATATTTTAGTCCTTTGGCTTCCTTTCTTATTGGCAAATTTTTCTCTGCTATTTTTTCCAGGTAATTGAATTTATTGTGGCATTATGGTTGGCCATAAAATATTATTTAACTGTTCTATTATAACTAAATAGCTGAAAGGTCATTTATAAATAGTATGAGTTGTCTCCACCTAAAGGAACTTGGCTATGAAGAGATGATCTCCTTCAAGAGGCTGCTAAAACAGAGACCAAAAAATTACTGCTGAGCCTCGAACTTGACTGTTTCACAAGAGCCTTAACAGTACTTGAAAAGCCAGAGATGAATGGGTTAGTCTTGCATTTTATCGGTTGTACTCTTGCTTTTGAGACATTTTCTCCCTTTCTCATTTATAAGATAGTGGACATAGGAAGGCAGGAAACTACCTTCTATCAATACCTTTTATGTGCCAGGTGTTTTAGGTGCATTTTATCTTTTATACCTAATTATTACCCTACTGCGGATGTGCTTTTATTATTTTCTATTTGCAGGAGTGAGACTTGGAAGGTAAGTAACAGGTACAAGGTTATGGGTTAAGGGCTTGGATTTGGACACAGGTTGCCATCCTATGGCATACTAGATTAATATGTGGTAGATAGTTTATGTGATGTTGAAATGTTTAAAGAGAAGAAATAATATCTTTTAAAATTAAACATGAGTAATTATGATTCATAATTTTCAGCATTAAATATTATCCCACTAAAACAGATGGAAAAATAGTGCCAGAGAAGTGATTTGCTCATGACCAAACATATAAGATGCATTGTACAAATTTCCTTGTTTATATTATACTTATTATTATTATTTTTTAAATGTCTTTTTTTTTTTTTTAATTTTATTTCATTATTTTTTAGAAAGAGGGGAAGGGAGAGAGGCAGAGAGGGAGAGAGACAGCAATGTATGGTTGCCTTTCACCTGCCTCCAGCCACAGACCTGACTGGAGACCTGGTTTGCAACTTGGTTATGTGCCCTGGCTGGGGAATCAAACCTGCGACCTTGGGGTTGGCAGGCCGGCACCTTATCCACTGTGCTACCAGCCAGGGTATATTATACTTATTAATGGAATGCATTATAGTACTAAGACTATTATTTGGGTACCCGAAAAAAAATAATTTTTGTTAATGTACCTAATATGATTAGAAAGATTCTCTTAAAAGTTACATATTAAAATTCTTTTAATGATATGATTTAAATTCATACACAGCAGATGGTAAGTTAACTGGAACTTTTCAGAGTGTTCCAATTGCCTTCAGTTAATTTTTACAAAATTATTGAAAATGCATTTTTTAATAGGCAAGTGTCCATTTTTTCTCCCAGGGTTTTTAGTCCAAGACACTCTTTTCTAAACGAATAAAAAAAGTTACAAAGTCATTAATCTCCCACAAGGTTCTGAACGAGAGTTGCGGTTAGGTCTTATTATTGCCTCATTTATAAACCAGGGCCCAGAGTGACTCCATAAGGTCACAAGACAAGCCCATGTTGAAGTCGGGACTGGAACCGACGTCTCCTGCCTCCCAGTCCAGGGCTGTTACCACTCCCAGGAGTTGACCAATCATCATAGTTATTAATATCCCACTTGCCACTTGCTACAAGCCATGAACATAAATATTTTGTTGGCATTTTATCTTCACCCTCCCTATGTGCCAGGCTCCCTTTCTTCTTTCATAGCCCCTTCTAATAACTCATGTTCCTGTCTGACCACACTGGCCTTCACTGTGAGCGGCACACGTCACCCTGGCAGGGAACCTTGAAGTATGTGGAGTTTGCATACTTTCCTTTTGATCTCAAGGCCTTTTGTGGACTTCCCTCTTTTTTTTCATATGTGTGTGTGCGCGTGCGCATGTCACAAGGAGGATGATAAAAGTAGTTAGAAATACATGCTAGTACATTAATATCCATGGCTTTGTATGTATATTCGGAAATAGTAAAACTGTATTGTGCTTTAAATAGCTGATAATATATGTGTTCATCCAATTTATCACAGGACTGTGATTCATTTAGTAAGTGACTCATGATTACAACCTGAAAACATTAGAATACTAGGTAAAGAGTAAGTGTGGGCAGAATGTTATTTGCCTTTTCATGCGGTCTCAGAACACAACTTTCCCTGTGGATTACAGTTCCTTTGCAGTTTTTTCCCCCATGCCTCTATTAGAATACACAAAATTGTCACAAAACTTGAAATAATGTTACGGGAAAACATGGCCAAATTTAAGAAATTTGGCTTAGAATGCTTTGAAATGTTATTGCTAAATGAATCTTTGAAGAAAATGAATTCCTTTACTGGAACAAGAGTAATTTATTATGCGTTTCATGGGTGTCTGCCAAAAGAGTTACTAGCAATATGAAGCTCTAATGAATATGAATTAAATGCACTGTTAGCGCTGTTCATGTTTAGACCTACCTGTTAATTTCCCCTGAAGTTTTAATGATTTTAAAAAAGTATCTTTAAAGACAGGTGGTGGCGTATGTTGTAACTCATAACTCCTGTACCTGGCCCAGCAGCCAGAACTTCGTGAGACTAAGCACAAAGAGATTATTTTGTTGATTTCAGATTTTAAGAAAGATTTGAACAAAGAGCAGGTACTGATTTTAACGTCCTGTTGATGGAGTCTTGTGTGTAAACAGTTCCAAGGCCATATCTGCCCATGCTTAAATGCTTATTTATTTAGTATGCTGCCTGTTTTGGTCATTGGTAGCTTGGTGTAGTTTTACCAGAGCTGGGGCACACACTCTGGCATCATTTTTATCTTATTAAGCATAAGTACTTTTAATTTAAAGTTTTTATTAAGTTTAGTGGCATGATTGATGGTGAAGCCTGGATACAGTCTGAAGTTTATTCTGGGGGTTCAGGGATTAGCAGCTGGAAGGAAACAGTTTTGGGCAGCAGGCGCTTAGCTGCAGCTCTGTGTGTGACTTTAGCAAGCTGCCAAGGTTTTGTAAAGCCTCTACTAACGGGGAGAAGTAATTCCTACCATCTGGTTCTTAGGAGTATTGTATAGCATAAGTGGGAGATGCCTGTGGACCTCTTTGAAGCTCAAGAAGAATAGCGCTATTTAAATTAAATCTTGGAAATTAATAGTGATGTGCTTTATTTGCCTGGCAATGTTTTTCATCCCAAGACATTAGAAATAAATCCTTTCTTTCCTAATGGGGCGAATTTAGAGATGTAGAGCTATTGTGTTAGCAAAGTAACCATATTTTAAATACTGCCTTTATTTCGGATAGCAACAATTTTTCATTCCTCATGATGCTTAGTATATTTATACTGCTTTCTTGTAAATGCTGCTTGGATCTTGGACTATGATATGCTTTCCCTAATTGAGATGGTGAGATAAAAGACAGTTTTGAAAAGTCAGTTTTGTTATAAAAGATCATAATTCACCAGGTTTTAAATCTTGCCTCAAGATTCTTTACCAGTTAATTGTGAAGACTCGAATAGAGTCATCTGGTTTGTTTTGATTCATTTCAGAAGAAAAACTTTCTTTAGTATGCTAATAACTTCAAGTTACATAACAAACCCTCCCCCTTGCAATTCATATTTGTACATTAGTATTTTACTGACAACCCCAGAATACTTATAAATTTTGGGCCATGCCTTTCTTCACCACAACATGCTTTCTGTTTAAGTGTGTACAGATGTGTAAAACAATTTGCTCCTCTGCCCGGAGGATACTGTAAGTGTAGAATTTGGAAAGACGGCATCCCAGAGCATGGACATAACCTAGTTTACTCAGGCCCAGAAGGGGCACAAGGGGTCACGGGGGCAGCGAGCAAGCTCTCCGGTAAGGGATTTATTTGTTAAATTACACAAAAAATAACCATTCTGCTGTGAGTTAGGTTATCCACTGAAGTGACCATAATTTGTTTCTTGTGAGGGAAGGTGCTCATGTTGTTTCCCTTGATTTGAGCTGTTAATGGGAGAATTCCAGGGCTTTGTTGTGATTGATGATTTTTACATGTCTCTAAGGAGACAGAATCTTTGTGTTCTTATGTATCTTCCTGTGTTGAAATTATTGAACCACTGTTTTTTGTTTTGTCTGGTGCAATCACCTCCATTCAAACAGAAATGAACATTGGTTTTAGGGTAGACGTTTAGATTTATCTGGAAAGTGTTTCTTTGTCGGAACATACATGTAGTTTTTACTTTTTCTTTTGAGGAAGGCCGCTATAAAGCACTGCAAGAGTCTAACCCAGAGGTTATAAAAGCAGAGACGAGAGTTTGGCAATGAGGGATGGCTGGCTTCCCCTCACACAAGAAAAAGCCATAACCACAAACTTACTCAGATGTGTAGGAAGGACAGATCAGAGGCTGTGGAAGTTGACAGTCCGTGTTCGAGCTAAGGAGGCAGTTGTGATCACCATCAAAGTCATACGCTCTGGAAATGATCACACTCTCACCGTCAACCTGCCTGGGGTGCCGTGTTTTCTATCTTCAGATAGAGGCTGCATTAAGAGAGATTACAGCATGGAGGAGAGAGCATATCCCTGTCAACTGCTTCTTGGTTTTCTTTCTCAAAAATAAAATGCATGTTTATAATTCACAAGCCAGAGAGCCTTCACCCTAGTCTTTGAGATAGGCTGTGTCCTTGAACACTCCCCACTGGAGTCTGCCTTTTATGGGATACGTGCCGCAAAGGCAAAGAAAGAGAACTGTTAATGTGGGTGAGCCAGCCACTGCTGGTCATTGACTGTATGAGTTCATCAACGCAGAAATCCTTGACTTTGCAGAGAAATGTCTGAAAACGAACAAGGGCTTATTCTCATAGGGAAAAAATCTAGTGGTTTAAACCTGAATTGTGCCGACTTCAGAGGCTAGTGGGTATTTTCCGCGTCTCCCTCAGCAGCAGCCGAGTTGTTCCTGAAGTCACTTACTCCTTTAGGAGGCAGATTTTCCAGCCCAGCGGCTGGGTCGCCAGTCGTCTCCCACCTAACTTGGCCTGTTCTCAGTGCTAAGCCCAGGCTGGGTCTGGTGCTGATAACACATTTTTTTCAGCAGGAAGTGCCTCCATTTTCAGTTGTCTGTGGGAGGGTGGAGGGCAGATAAGCTGTGAATGGAAACACAGAACAGATTTCTGCTCCACCCTCATTGCACTTTGATCAGGGAAAGAGCTCGGGCCTCCGCCTGCCTGAGCTCCCCTGCGACCGGAGGAAGGATGATTCAGCTACAGGCATTCCCGAGTGCTCTTCTATACTGTTGTTCAGAAACATTTGGTGGAGTGGGTTGTTTTAGGTTAGTGAGATGTCTGCTTTTGCTCTGTTGAGATATCTGTGATCTGAGCGAAAGTCCTTCAAGGGTTTAACTAGATGTGGGAAGATGTAGTAACCCATTGAACTTTATACTTGTACTTATTTGTATGTGTGTACTAGGTTCAGGGTCAGTGGAAATTCTCACCAGGTAGCTCTTGAATATCACTCACAAGGAAAAGGCACTTAGATGAATAATAATATGACAAGTCAGGCTCCTTAAGGAAAGTTGTGCCAGTTCTCAATTTCTGCAGTTAGAATACCAGTTTCAAGAGCTCAGGTTCCACCAGTTAACCCCTGTGGTGTTTGGTGCTTAGCTTATGTGGAACCATGTTTCAGGTGGGCACGAATGGCCGAGTTCCAGCCTACTCCAGGAGGCAGGGAGGTGACTCCAGGGGTACGTGAGGCCCTTTCTGGTCCCCCTTCTTTATGTTAGTCCGCCACCCTGATTCCTCCCCCTATTTTCATGCTACTTTATGACTCCCTCCAGGCTGGCTCATTCTTTAAGGGGGTTTGTGCCTCATGCTTTGGTGCTAGTGTCTTCTATGCTTCCCCCAAAGTACAATGCCATCCAATTAAAATATTCAAAGAAAGGCATAGGTGGTTCATAGGTTGGGTTCTCTGAAATGGTCCCCTCTCAAATGCCCTCCTGGGGTCCGTTGAAATACTCTTGCACGCTCATGGACAAGTTGTTGTTATAAAATAGAAACTTTCTACCCTGCTGTTTTTTTTACCTAACATTGCATTACAGAATTTTTTCCATTTTGCTACATGATCTTGTTATTTTTAATAATTGCATAATAGTTTATTGAGCGGATGTACTTTGCTTTTCCGAACCATTCCCATTTTATTAGACATTAGATTATTTCTATGGTTTCCACTATTACAAGTAAACCTGCAATGATGTCTTCCTGTGTGGAACCTTTCCCTTCCTTAAAATTCTTTGCTTATAATGCATTTTCAGAAGTGCAATTACAGAGCTAAGTTGGGTATGAAATTCTTGATGTCTCTGCTAACTACCTTCTAAGGTGTGTATCAGAATATAGCCCTGCTGGGCATGGAATTAACACAATTTTATCAGATTTCATTATATATTGTTACATAAAAATTGTATTTTTTTTTTTATTGCGGTACTGAGGTACATAAAGGTTTTACATTGTAGTATTTCACGTTTGAATAGTGTATCCCCATTTACAAATATGGTTCTCAAGCTTTGGGTACAAGTATTTGCTCCAGTTTTTTTCTGAGAAACTCAGGTGTTGCTTTTGATTTCACATGAGCTGATAAATGTTTTAAAATTTTTGTTGAATTTATTAGGGTGACGTCGGTTAAAAAAATGAAAGGTTTCAGGTGTACAGTTCTATAATACATCATCTATATGTTGTACTGTGTACTCACCACACCAAGTCAAGTCTTCCATCACCATTTATCCCCTCTTTATCCTCTTCTACCTCCCCCACCTCTCTTTCTCTCTGGTAATCATCACACTGTTGTCAGAGGGTTTTTTTTTTTCCCCTTAATCCCTTCACCTTTTTTACCCAGCCCCCACACCTTTCCTTTGACAGTTGTCAGTCTGTTCTCTGTATCTATCAGTCTGTTTCTATTTTTTTGCTAGCTTATTTTGTTCATTAGATTCCACATGTAAGTGAAATCATATGTTGTATTTTTGTCTTTTGCTGACTGGTTTATTTCAGTTAGCATAGTACTCTACAGGTCCACCCATGCTGTGCAAAAGGTAACATCTTCTTTGTTATGGCTGAGTAGTGTTGCATTGTGAATGTACCATGGCGTTTTTATCCACTCATCTACTGATGGGCACTTGGACTGCTTCCATATCTTGGTGATTATAAATAATGCTGCAGTGAACATAGGGGTGCACATATTCTTTCAAATTAGTGTTTCGGGTTTCTTCAGATAAATTCCATGAACTGGGATTGCTGATTCATAAGGCAGTTCAATTTTTATTTATTTATTTTTTTTGAGGAAACGCCATACTGCTTTCCACAGTGGCTGAACCCACCTGCATTCCTACCAACAGTGAACAGAGGTTCATTTTTCTCCATATCTTTGCCTGCACTTGTTGTAAGGTGATTTATTGGCGGTAGCCATTCTGGAAAGTGTGAGGTGGTATCTCATTGTGGTTTTAATTTATATTTCTTTTTTAAAAATATTTTTTATTTATTATTTTTAGACAGAGGGAAAGGGAGAGAGGCAGAGGGGGAGAGAAACGTCGATGTATGGTTGCTTTTCACCTGCCTCCAGCTATGGACCTGGCTGGAGACCTGGCTTCCAAACTGGTTATGTGCCCTGGCTGGGAATTGAACCAGTGAAGTGACCCTTGGGTTGGCAGGCTGGCACCTTATCCACTGTGCTACCAGCCAAGGCTATATTTCATGATAATTAGTGATGTTGAGCATCATGTCATATGTCTATTGGCCATCCGTATGTCCTCTTTGGAAAAGTGTCTATTCAGATTCTTTGCCCATTTAAAAAAATATTTATTAATTTTAGAGAGAGTGGGTGGGAGGGACAAAGAGAGGGAGAGAAACCTCAATTTGTGGTTACCTCTCATGGGTCCCCAACTGGGGACCTGGCCTGAAACCCAGGCATGTGTCCTGACTGGGAATCAAACCAGTGACTCATTGGTTCAAAGGCTGGGGCTCAATCCACTGAACCACACCAGCCAGGCCTTTGCCCATTTTTACAATTGGTTTATTTGCTTTGATTTTTAGCGTTGAGTTGTATAAGTTCTTTGTAAATTTTGGGTATTAATACCTTAGAGCTGATTTTTTTTTTTTTTTAAAGAGCTCATCAGTCATATCATTTGGGGCTTGTCTGTCCTTTGACAGTAGGACACTTGGCTTGCCATATAGCTTAACATTTTTGTCTGAAGACAATAGGTATTTCAAGTGGTAGCTTTTGGGATCATTGCTCAGGTATAAGAATAATAATCAAGGTATTAAGATTTCTTTAATGGGGCTTATTTGAAAGAGGGACAATGAGCCTTTTGAAGGGTTCTGGGAGCACCCCCCTCCCCCCCGCCCCCAAGAGCTGTCAGTAACAATTAGGATAAGGTCATTGTTGAGGTGGGTTACACTCAGCTCTGAGCTCCCACTGCTCCCCCAGTGATGGTGGTAACTCCCCTGGTAAAGGATAGAATTAGATTAAATTAGGTCTAATCTCTTTATCCCTAACAGTAGTAATAAAATACTAATAGTAGCATATACTTATGTAGCCTTGAACCATTGCCAGACAATGTTGTAAAGGTTTCACATACATTTACAAATTGAATTCTTGCAACAACCTCACACATAGGTGCCTCTTTTTCCATTTTCCAGTGAGGGAACTGAGGCACAGAACATGATAGGTCAGGTCTTCTAGTTTACCTCTCCCACATTGTCTCTTGACTTTTGCTTGTTAACACTTCTGTCTTAGCTGGTTTTTCTGTGAACAGGTCTTCCCATGTCCTGCATGCCTCCCATTCTGAACACCTGTTCCTCACCAATAAGAGTAGCTTCTGTTTATGGAATGTTTAGCATGGCAGGGTGTTAGGCTGATGCTTTTACAAATATCTCAGTTAACTGTCACAACCATACCTGAGGCAGGTAAGTCAGGACCAGTTGTGGAGGAAGTGGCTCAGGAAGGTGACCACCCTTATGGTTGGCAGAATCAGGACAGTACTTGAAAGCCCATGCTTGTCTTCACCATGCAGACTGCCTGTGTCTCTCTTCTCCAGGAATCCTTTTTCTCTCTTTCATTTCTTTTGTGACCTCTTGTCCCACCTTTCTGTCTCAGCCACAGGTATATAATTCACAATAGGCAGCTGAGCTGTCTCTCAAGTGTGTCTTTGTCCTGGCTCCTCATGTGGCCTTGGCGCTCCTCCAAGGAGCAACTGTCGATTTGGGCCTCACAGTCCCAGTGCCTGGCTCTCATGGGTAGCTGGCGACTGTCCTTGCTACTGATTGTGGTGACAACAGAGTACTTTGCTATCTCAGCACTTGTGACCGTTTGAGGTAGGCTGCTTCCTGGGCCAGTACAGGCACCCTCTTCATTTCAGAGAACAGTACTTGCTATGCTGAAGTCAAATTTCATCAGATATGTGCAGATGTGCTTTTTGAGGGGAATAACTAGAACAACACAAAGTTGAGTGTGGCATAAATCATTTATAAAGGAACTCTACTAGTTGTCTAATAGCTAATGAAGAGTTCTTTTGTAATCTAATGTCACCCTTTTGTTTATTTCTCTGGGAGTTAAATCTGGATCCACGTTGGCTTTGCTCATTGGGGAGGTTCTGGATTTAAGGGCTAAAGTTAATCAGTACTGTATGTTTATTTATTTAGAGGGTAAGAGAGGGAGAGAAATGTCAGTTCAAAAGAGAAACATTGGATCTGTTGCCTTTTGTACGTGCTCCAGTAGGGGACTGAATCCGCAACCTAGGCATGTGCCCTGACTTTGAACTAGCTACCTTTCACTTTGGGGAATGACACCCAACTAACTGAGCCACACTGGTCATGGCAGTCACCATATTTATATGTGTAATCACATTCACTATAAGTGTGTTTGATAGGATTGTTTCAGCAATTTAAAATTTTTCACAAGGATCTATTTAAAATTTTAGTCATATCAATGACTTTTTTTGAAACTTGCTTTTTTATGTACCCGAAGCCCTCAGTTTAAGCCAAATTTGTGTTACTTAAAGAAAAGTCTGGGAGTATGGGTGCTATTGTTTTTGGAATTTTATAAACATTCATTTTTGCTAGGAAAAGGAGGGGTTGGATTGAGGGGGCTAGATTTGGTCTGTCTTACTGGTAGAAGGCTGGGATGGGTAGACAGAAAGTCACAGGGTCAGACCTCCTGAATCCCCACCTCTCAGTAAGTGTTTTATTACATCTTTTGTTTCTTTTATTACAGTTGTCCTCATTTTTCCCTTTTTGCCCTATTCCACCCGGCCCATCCCCCACTCCCACAGCCATTTTCCACACCATTGTCCATACCCATGGGCAATTCATACGTGTTCTTTGACTAATTCATGTGGTTTTTGTGAGGATTAGAGAAAAAACCAGGTTTTATCCAGGAGAGTAGGGCCACATTCACTTCTAGGCCCCAGGATCCAAAAGGGCTCGGTACACTGTCCGTTCCATTCACCTTGTGTCTGGTGCCCTGTGTTCTCTAAAGTGAACGTAACATCTATTCAGCCAGACACATGTTTTAAGGATTTAATAGGATTGTGTGTGTAAAAAGAAGGCATGCTTTGAAAAGTAAAAAATATTCTACTTGTGTCAAAAAGCAAGTGTCCAGTGATTTATGGAATAGAACCCTGAAAGCACAGAGGAAATAATGGACTTCTGAGATTTGAGAAGGCAAACGGCAGGATTTAAAAGTATGTGATTATGGCTAGATTTTTAGAAAAGCCAATGCAACTGCTTTCTGAAACCATAGTCTAAACATGATTGGTTATTTTGGTTTGATCCTAGTAAATTATGCCATATAAATCATAAGTTTTCTACATGGCCTTTCTCATTTGGGTGGAAGGAATGAATGAAACATCGCAAAGGTAACCTTTGCTTGGAGAAGTATTTGCGAGCAGTATTTGCGTGATGTAAGATGTTAGCATTTTCATTATAATGTGGTCTGCTTCAAACATAGCCCATTCTTTTTGGAAAGAATTAAGGTAAATGAGGTAGATATTAAAACCTGTATATGCTTGGGTTAATTTTCCATGAAGTCAGTGCTCAGAAATTTCATTTATCAGGGTTTGCTGAACTGTGTAGTGTTCTCTTTCAGACGTGGGCATAACTGCTAAGCTTTGTGACTCCGCTGTGTGTATACAGTGCTCTGCATTTCTCTTGAAATGATTAGATTATGTGGGCTGATCAGTAGGGTCTGTTTACCTCTGGTGTGGCTTGTCACAGATCTCAGGGCGTGGTCCTTTTTTACAAATCGGCTCCTTCCAGTTCCTTTTCTACTTTTGTCCAGCTGCACATGTTGCTGTGTGGTTACTGCCATGACTTCTTAGATAATAGGAGAATGTGCCCGAGAGCAGCTTAAATCTTCAGGGTTGGGTCCACGGCCCTGTGCAGCACCGTGAACGGCCTGCACCCTGGCTGCATTGCCCATCTCGCCCTCACATGTTTACCTAGCAGGAACATGGCGTCCGACAAACTTATTGATAACTCTCTTTTTCTCCTCTGTGTCCCCATCTTCTGCCAGGCGGGTGCCCCGGTGATGTCTGGTGCGGGAGAAAGCACGAACCCCGAAAACAGTGAGCTCAAGTACTCAGGTCAAGATGGGCTGTACATAGGTGTCAGCCTGGCGTCGCCGGCCGAAGTCACGTCCTCCTCGGTGAGACAGGATTCGTGGTGCGCGATGGCCCTGGCCTGAGCCCGCTGCCCGGAGCGGGAGGGCCCTCGGGACCTGCGGTGATGATGCCACGCTGTGCAAACCGGGGGGAGTATGCTGACAGAACATTCCTCTGACGCGTGATTTCCGTGCCTTTATTTTGAAAGAGATGCATTTCCCAAGAGGCTCGCTCTGCCTTCCCAGCCAGCCCCTGTCAATGAAGAGCCAGGGAGAAGATGGAGCGCTTCCTGGGCAGGCCAGTGCAGCCCGCAGTTCGGGCCTCTTCCCTGGCCGCAGCCACTTCCAGCCAGCCTGCCTGTGGGTCTGCCAGGGGTCCGCTGGGCCACTTGCAGACACCTGAACTAGGACTGAGGCCTTGCCTTGCTAAGGAATTTTGAGATTTTTTTGGCAAAAAAAAAGAAAAAGAAAAAAAAAAAAAGGGTTTTATGTCTATTGCCCCAAATCATGTTCTTCTTCTGATTGGTTTTTGTTTATTCCAGAATTTCTTAATAGCTTTCCACACCCAGATTTCATATGCGTTCACCAAGAAGACCATTTGAGGCTGTTTTGGTACACATCTCTGGAGGCTGAGTCGGTTCATGAGGTCACTTGTCAAAAATATTACTCAGTTTGCAAGACTGCATTGTAACTGTAACGTACACTGTGACTGACGTTTCTCAAAGCTCATATTGTGTGACTGATTTGAGGTCAGTCAGAATTTGTAAACAGGGTAGCAAACAAGATATTTTTCTTCCATGTATACAATAATTTTTTTTAAAAGTGCAATTTGCGTTGCAGCAATCAGTGTTAAATCATTTGCATAAGATTTAACAACATTTTTATAATGAATGTAAACATTTTAACTTAATGGTACTTAAGTAATTTAAAAGAAAAATGTTAACTTAGACATTCATATGCTTCTTTTACAACTACATCCCATTTCTATATTTCCAATTGTTAAAGGAAAATATTTCAAGAACAAATCTTCTCTCAGGAAATTTGCCTTTATTCATTTGTTAAGAATTCTTATACAAGAACACCAATATCCCCTCCTTTATTTTACTGTGGAATATGTGCTGGAAAATTTGCAACAAAACTTTACTACCTAACAGACAACATTTGTAAATATTCGAGGCACCTGTACTCACTAAGATGTGGTCTCTATAGTGTGACTGACCCACAGGCAGGTTGGTTTACATGAATTTTTAAAAATGGGATGCCATATGGAAACCTATTTCACCAGAGTTTTAAAAATAAACTGGGTATTGTTTTGTCTTCTGTACAGTGAATTCCTTCCCTTTTAGTTTCATTTTGATTATGTATGTGGTTATAGATGTTCATATGAAACAAGCGCATGTGAGGTTTGCAAATTGCCTTACAGCCTTCCTTTCAATGAATTGTCCTTTTGAAGCTGTTTTTATAACATGTTTATTTGAACTTGGCACATGGAGTTAGTTATCACTTTCAATTTGCATTGGGGACAGTTTTTAGAAGTGAAAGAGATCCAGTATTAAATTATCTGAAATTATAAGCATTCTCCTTAGGATCAGTTCTTAAAAACATTGAAAAAGTCCAGAGTTTCTTCCCTCTGAATGAAATATACTCTATAGTCTAGACATGGTCTCTTTTCTGGAACCTGCCTTTTGCAAAATGCTACTAAGTCTTAAAGCTTATCTGAGTTCGAGGTCCCTTTCATTCACTAGAAGATATAAAACAATCTGAACAGTCTCTGCTTTTTCTTCCTTGTTGGGTGGATCTCAGGAAATCAAGAAGCTGTTCCACAACACAATGGTGTAATTTCATTTTGTCTTTGATATGTGGGGCATTTTTGACTGCTTTTCATTCATGATTACAGCCATTCTGTGGGGTCCAGTTTGATTCTTTCAAGAGAAGGGAAGCATTCCTTTGTGGTGGGGTGGTGTTGGAAGTCAGACTCAAGGTCAGGGTATGTGTGTGTCTGGAGAAGTTACTGAGGCCCACATGCACCCGGAAACTGTATGGTGGAATAGAACAGTGGTTAAAAGGGCTGGGTCTGGAGCCAGACCACTAGGCTTCAAGTCCTGCTCTGCATGCACGAGCTCTGTGACCTTGGGAAGTTATCCAACTCATTTTCCTCATCTGAAAATGATGCCGGTAACATATAGCTCATAACTCATAGGCAAGAGTTCATATAAAGTGCCTATCACAGGGCCTGGCACATAGCAAGCACTGAGTATGAACTTGATTGAAGAAGAGGGGAAGGAGCTCTTACCACATGTTTGGAATATCTTCATCTTCATCCCTGTGCAGAATCAGAAGTTTATAGCCTGAGAGCCTGTCTCTTGGCTCACCTGCATTTCTTCAACAATGCTGGGGGGAGTGATATGGGGGATCCCCCCAGTCCAGGAGGTGGCAGAGATGGATGGGGAGGATGCTTGAGAGATACCAGTGTGAGTTCAACTGATTGTTTAATAGAACAGGGCTGGTCTGACAGCAAAAGAAAATTATCCCCTCATTTATGCTCCTCCTTCCTCTTACGGTTTTCATTATTTTCAGCGCTTTCTGGTGGGTTGGCAGTTGTTAGAGTTAATATGCTTTGATTGGAAAATGAATTAGTCTAACTGGGGCTTCCAAACGATCTTTTTAACAGGATGGTCTCAAATGTTGCTACTTCCAATCCTAAAGTGCCATCAGGTTGCTAAAGCTCCTCTTTTCTTTAGAACACTAAAGGGAAAAGAATTCTAGCATTCATGAAATAAATGACTAAGGGCACAGGACAGAAGGAGAAGGAGGGGGCACTTCTTGTAGCCTGTCCTAACAGTGAACTCCACTGACCCAGGCCTTTTCAGCGATAACTTTCTCACCTGTGATTGTATAAAATGGAAGTTTGATCATTTCTCCCAGATATACAATCTCAGCCTCCCCTCCCCCAGAGTGTGAAAACAAGTCCTGTCTCACTGAGAAGTACTTTACATAGATGTACGTCTATGCTTAAAGAGTCCGCAAGAACCATTACTGTGGGTTGCAGAATTTATGTCCTCTGTCACTCCTGGCTGATTTTAGGCCATCTTACATAACCGAAGGCCCTGTCTGGGGTTTCTCTTCAGGGTCACTTTGTGTTGTTTCCTGGTGCCTATGGGAGGGTCAGGAAAGCAAAGGGAGCTATTCATTTCCCCCTGCAAATAAATTAACTTCTTGCTCATGGGAAATGTTTTCCCCAGTCCTTGGAAAATTGATGTAATTTCAGATTATAGATAGGTTAGCTGCTGGAAGGGCAATACAGCAAGTCCTTGGTGGCTATGCCAGGTTCCAGGCTGCTTTCATTGTGGGGCAGTGTGGTGGCTTCGTTGTGTTATTTCCATGCCCTGGCATTGTCCATGGGGTCTTTATATCCCTGTGACCCTGAGAAGCAAATACTAGGGGGGTCTGTGTGGCAGGGGGTTGGGGAGGGGGCTGGGAGTGGAGAGCATGGACCAAAACAAGGCAGCTCTCGCTAATTAAAATAGGTTTTGTTTTTGGGTGGAAAACCTGTTTGGAAGCTCTAAAGGGCAGTCGGATATGAGTTTGATTATTTTAAATGAGAACTATCAATACATTTGCCAGATCAAATCTTCAAAAACAGGGTCTGTGGATAAAAATTCTGTAGAGCTGTGGCCTCTTGAAGCCTCAAGATGGATTCTGTGTGGCTAATTCTGTGGGCAGCCAAAGCAGGCCCATCTGCTAAGGTTTTTGGAGGGAGGGACAAGGTGCTATAGCTCTGGGTGGGAGCTGCAGAGGAGAGCTAGTGCCCTCAGTTGCTTCAATTGTAAGGCATTGTTAGACTGGAAGCCTGGGTAAATTCATAGAAACTTTGGGTAAATGAATTCTGGTTGAGAGTTTCCAAATAGCTTCTAAAAGCAAGTTAGGATGTCGCAGGTGCATGTCACACCTCCACTGTGGCATCTCCCAGGTCTGCGCTGGAGGACAACCAGTACTCACTGTTCTTCCTGCTCAGCAGCTGTCACAGGGACGGGACTGCTCTGCAGTTGCTATCTGTTAGTTAGAGGTTTGTAAAAAGAAGTGAATATTTAAAAATGGCGAAAGTACAGCAGTTACAAATGAAATAATGTTGAATTAGTAGAAGGGCTTACATTTCAGTTATCAGTGGTTCCCTGTGGTAAAGATAATTACCTAGATATCTTTTAGCTTTGGGGAAAGTCATTTCCTCTCGGGCCCCCAGTCTCTGCGGCAAGCACACAATGGAGAAACCAGGCAGTGTCATCTGAAGGTCCCTTCCACCTGCGATTGCTGTCCACAAGCCCACGTGCAGATTATAGGTAATGAGGAGATGGTGGGTCTGTGGTCTGAGGGGCTTCTGCAGGCCGCACCATGAACAAGGGAAACTGGTGGGATTGGAATCACCTAGCTTTTTCCTGGTTCCCTCACCTCAGGTTTTGATCAATGGAGGCCGTGTCCTCCTGTTGCCTTAGACCACAGGTGGTGAGATCTGGTTACATTAAGGACATAGGAACTTGGTAAGAGGTGCTGCCTCCCAACACCAAATCTCTGATAGAAAACTTATACAGTGCTACGGACCCAGACCGGAAAATGGAAATGTCTGGCAGTTGAGCAGTCCGCAGAACAAGGAAAAAACAGCTTTGCTTTGCTTGGCCCATAGCTTCAGTATCTTGTAGTTGGTTTTTTATTTCTTGGAAACAACCAGCTTTTCATTGCTGTTTGCGTTCTGTGTCTTTTCTTTAGCTATTACAGAGTTTTCCTCCCTGTTTCTCCACCCCTTCCCTAGCTTTTACCCTTATTTTTGTGAATTCTATTCCCTTAGCACATCAAGGCTGGTCTGAAATAACAGCAAATATTTTACTTACTATGTGCCAGTTTCTGTACGAAGTGCTGCACATATACTGATTTATGTAATCCTCATACTAAGTCAATGAGGTGACACCATCCCATTTCACAGGTGTCTCTACAGGGGCCCAGAGAAGTTAAGTAACTAGTCCAAGGTTATATAGTGGCAGCCTGGTTCCAGAGCACATGCTCTTAACCACTCTACCATACTGTCTCCCTGATTCAAAGGGGAAGAAATAGAAAAACACAGGGGGAGACAGAACTGCCTAAGACTTGAGGTTTTGTCCTGTCTCCCCTAGCATCTTAGAAGTACACAGTTTGTAGCATAGGTGTGCCTAGATTGAGAAACCTCATAAAAGTACACGTGTCTTCTTAAGGTAGTGTGCAGCTGGTGAGCTGCAAAGTTTGGAGGTGTCATGTTGCCTTTTGAATGACTCGGTTCTTTTTCATGTAACTCCAGCTAAGGCTCGTTATGCTCTTACTTAGCCCCGAAGCATTTTTGCAAAGTTTAAAAAGCGGGCAAAATGATTAATATTGATCAAGACCGAACATCGGGGAGAATGAGGAATACTTTGTTGTGGTGTAAAATCTTTCAATTACATTGTGGTTGTGCCAAAGAGTTGTTTTCAGGAACACTTGTGCAAGATTTTGGCAGTGGTGTCTTAGGCTTTATCTTTTTTAAAGTGTTCATTACTGCTTACGTCACTGTTGCTATTATTATTTTGATAAGTTTGCATTACTAATGATGCGCTCTGTCAGGAGTTGTCCAACTTCTAGGTGCACAAGAATCATACTTGGTGCTTTTTGCAGAGCCCCTGACCCCTTCCCCAGAGAATCTGATTCTGTAGGCCCTGTGCAGGGCTGAAGAATCTGGTTTTTTGGCCTCTGCTTTAGTTAAAAATTTTGAAATAATACAAAATCAGGAAAGTTATAAATTGGAATACAGTGAAAAACAATTGTCCTTTTAACCCCGTTCCCTAGCCACTCAGTTTCTCACCTAGATGTAATTTCTTATTTCTTGTATTGATTACATGCATTGGCTATCAATGCATACATAAGCATATACAATTGTATATATTCAACGTTTTTACATATGTGGTGGTATACTATACACATTGCTTTGCATTTTGCTTTGTTCACTTAGTATTCATTATTTATTTGGTGTCCTGTTGAAGAATATTTGTTTCCAATCTTTTTTCTATTCAAGCAATACTGCAACCTCTGTCTTTTTACTCATATGCAAATATACCTATGGGATGAGTTTCTAGAAGTGGCATTTCTGAGACACGGAGTAATTCTACTTATAACTTTGGTAGATACTGCCAAGGTGATTTCACAGAGGTTGTTCCAATTTGCACTCCCCCAGCCAATGTTCCCTTAGCCACATGTCTGTTATCAAATATGAAGATCTTTGTCATGTAGTATCTCTGAGCTTTGTTTTGCATCTTATTGTGAATGAGTTTGAACATCTTTTCCTATGATTAAGAGCTGTGTGTAGTTCCATTTATGTGAACTCTGCCCAATTCTGTTCATATTCTTTACCTATTTTTCCTATTGAGTTACTGGTTTCATTGATTTGAGAAGTTCTTTGCATATGAAGGAAATTAGCCTTTTGTCTAAAATATACTTTAAAGATATTTATTCCTGGTTTTTTATTTGACTTTGTTTATACAGAAACAATCATAATGATTTTTTAAAGGTAATTCAATTTATACCTACCTTTCCTTTTTATGGCTTTGGAATTTTGTGTAATATTTAGGAAAACCACTTCCACTGTTAAGATTGTTTTTTTTTAAATCCCATGTTTTCCTCTAGTATTCTTATGATTTTGCTTTGGAGGCTTGCATTTTGTTTCCATCTGGAATTTTTGTTTTTGGTTGTTGTAACATGTAGAATATATATTCAACCTTATGTTTTTCTAAATGGCAGTCTACTTGTCTCAGCATCATTTCCTGAATAATTCATTTACTTCCCACTGATTCAAATGGGAATTTAAAAAATATGTCGATTCTCATATATGCATTCTTGTGTAAATTCTTATGTGGATATATACTTAATATAAATTCTTTTTTGTATATATTTGGGTCTATTTCTGGATTTTTCTATTCTGTACCGATCTGTTTATTCATGCTTTGATACGAAATCGCTTTGGCTATTATGCTTTGCAGTATATGTAGAGGGTTACCTCTTCTCGTTAATGTTTAAAGAATAAGAATTTGATCATTATTTTCACTTATTTATTTTTCATACAAATAATAGAATCAGCTTGTTCAGCTTTTAAAAAACATTGATATTTTTATTGAAATAATATTAAAAATTTAAATGAACTTAGATAGAATTAATATGTTCACTTCTTAACTTTTACTGTCCAAGATAAAGCATGTCTCTTCATCTGTTAAAGTATTTTTGTGTCTCCTATTAGCATTTTAAACTTTCTTTCCTACGCGTCTTGTGCATGTTTCTAGTTAAGTTTATTCTTAGATATTTCATACTTTTTGATGTTGATATACCTCTTCTATCTAATGGGTTATTTATGCTAAGAGCATGTATTAAGTTTGTTTCCCAGAATCATTCTGAATTTGCATGCCGTTTTTTTCCCCAGCCAATTCTCTTGCATTTTCTGGGGGAATATGCAGTTTCTACTTGCACTTCTGGTTATTTGGATGTTGGTGGAAATCCCTGTTTTTGGTGTTGTTTGATTAAGAAAATACATACCCCTTAATGTACTTATTTAACTCATGGATTCATATAACTTCAGAGATGGAAGTTACCTTGCTAAGGCCTAGCTGAGTCTGAAAGGTTAAGTCATGCTGCTCAGTATGGACCCCAGGTTTCCAGACTATTGGCTTAGTGACTTTGGCTCTGGACTAGGCTGAGAGGTCACTGCATGAAACTTGAGAACCAAACTGTGAGCAAAAGCTTGGCCTTTGGCAGAGGCTGGTAACTTCTTACTATGAGCATTGCTTGATTAATCAGTTTAGGAATTAACAAGTTACTGAGACTTGCGCCAATGTGGTTTTACAAAGATTGCATATGTCCCCAAACAACCAGCTCTGAGTTACAGCCTCCAGGGAATAGCACAAATGACTATTGGTCTCCAGTGAATCATCAGGCTGCATTAGCTGGAATAAATGAAAGCATTGTGAGAGTAGGAAATCAGGACAAACACCTACACTGGCTAACCCAAACAGCTTCCCCTTCTGAGCCTCTGGAGATCAGTTATCACCAAATGGACAGATACACTCTGCAAAGTTTTTGCAGGCTTCACAGCTTGTAAATAAGAGACTGCATTCTTCATGCTCCCTTCTTGTTGAATCTGGCAGAGGGAAGATTTCTGGCTCCAATCAACTGGGCAATGACCAGTAGCTGGGCTGGCTGAGGCAGTGATGACTACAACTGAATGAATTTTATAAACCCACTCTACATAATTCAGAGCACCCTTTATTTTGGTAATATAGCCATTTTGTTCATGGAAAATAGTTGGGAGCACTTGTTGCGTGTTACCTATCATTTATAAAACCATGCCAAATACCAGCTGATCTTTGTGGAACAATTGGCATAGGTTGCACAATTTTTAACATTTTTATAACTCTTATCATCCCATTACACTCTTATTATTCCTTTGTAGCTTTCTTGGGACTTTCTTTTTGTTTATTCTGTTCGTCCACTTACATTTTGTTGAGGACTGAGTCTAAAGCAAACATACCTGACTCTTTGATACCACTAGATTTAGTGGTGGAATTTGCAGTTGAATCTTTCCAGGAGAAATTCCCAAAGGTGCCTCCTTTGCTTTACAAATGGGAAAGAGAGTCTTTTCTTTTAGGGCTAACCACCGGAAGCCTTTGGGTGGTGGTTATATCTTAGATCAGGGCAGTGGAGGTAACTGTTCAAAATTTAATCTTCTTTTCTTGATTTCTTTGTGGCATTTGACCTTGTGACCTACTCCATTTTTACCAAAATCTTCCTTTTGGACATCCACGGTGGTGCAGATAAATCAGGGATATGATGAAGTAGAAAGACTGTGGACTTTGAAATCATGCTGATGTGGGTTTGAATCCTGGCTCCACACACCAGTTTTGTGGCTTGACTAAGTTACTTAACCTCTCCAGGCTTCAGTGTGTGGTATTCAAAAAGGAGAGTAACATTACCACCTCATAACCCTGTCATCAGCCTTGAAGCCTTACTCAATTTCAGCTATGTGAGGGGTGGAGCAGCATCTGTAACCCTTGGCAGGGTGTTAGCACAATGCCTTCATGAGATAGACACTCATTAATTTGGTCAATTTTTAATTTACATGTGTAGTCCAAAACAATGTCATTCATTCATTCTCCACCTATAAGAGATATCCAGAGAAACAGAACCATGCATATGCATATGTAGTATATGTATATGTATATCTCTGTACATCTTTATATCTATCTCCTATCTTTATCTGCAGAGAGAGATATTTTAAGGAATCATCTCACATGATTATTATGGGGGCAGGCGAGTCTGAAATCCGTTGAGTTGGACAGCAAGCTGTCAACTCAGGTTAAGAGTTGATGTTGGGACCTCTGGTCAGTCAAGATGGAGGCATAGGTAGACACACTTTGCCTCCTCATGCAACTATAGAAAGAATTATAACCAGATCTCAAAACTATTAGCATCCAGAACTATCAGAATATTGAGCTGTACGAAAGTCTAACAACTAAGGATTTAAAGAAGACACATTCAAGCCCTGGCTGGTAGCACAGTGGATAAGGTGCCGGCCTGCGAACCCAAAGGTTGCAGGTTCGATTCCCCAGCCAGGGCACATAACCAGGTTGCAAACCAGGTCTCCAGTCAGGTCTGTGGCTGGAGGCAGGTAAAACGCAACCATACATTGATGTCTCTCTCCCTCTCTGCCTCCTCATCTTTCTAAAAATAATGAAATAAAATCTTTAAAAAAAAAAAAGACACATTCACCCAGACGGGTACTGGGGACGGAGTTGTGGAGATGGGCAGAAAGATGGCAGCAGAAAGGACAGGAGGGGTACCTTGGGAATGAGCAATCCCAGCCTCAGGCCAGTCTTCACAGCCCAGGGTTCCAGCACTGGGAAGATAAACTCCCATTACCTCTCGGTGTAAAAACCAATGGGGGTTGGAGAGGTGGAAGGAACTGCTGGATTTTCCACTTAAAAGACCAGCAGAGTCTTAGAATGTATCCAAGCCCACCCACTCTGGGATTTTCCACCAGGGCAGCAGCAGGAAGGGCGCCAGTGACACATGGAAAGGGGGTGAAGTGACTGGAAATGGGGTGAGTGCTGGGAAAACTGCCAGAAGCTAGGCAGCACCACTATCCCCTCCCCAGGCCCTAGCCACACAGCCACAAAGCAGTAAAGTGGGTTGCCCTGCCCTGGAAATTACATAAGACTCCACCCTACATAATTTACAGGTGCAGGTGCCTTTTCTACATAGGCCATGCTACTAACACGGAGTAAAAGCAGCTCCAATGTACAGAAACAATCAAAGAGGCTGCTAAGCTGTAGACAAAGAAATATGGCCAAAAGCAAAGAACAGAACAAAACTCCAGATAAAGAACTAAGTGAAATGGAGGTAGCCAACCTATCAGATGCAAAGTTCAAAAGACTGGTTATCAGGATACTCAGAACTCCTTGAACACAGCAAAAAATAAAGGAGGAAATGAAGGTTACACTAATTGAAATGAAAGAATAATCCACAGGAAACCAACAGAGAAGGGAAGAGAGCCAGGATTCCAACCAATTTGGAACATAAGAGATAAACATTCAACCCAGAAAAAAATAAATAAATAAAAGAAGAAACAAGAATTCAAAAAACAAAGCAAAAAATAAAACAAACAAAAAAAAGGATAGGCTTAGGAACCTCTGGAATATCTCCAAATGTGCCAATATCCAAGTCATAGGTTTGCCAGAAGGAGAAGAGGCAGAGCAAGAAATTGAAAACTTCCTTGAAAAAAAACTTCCTTGAAATCTTCCTTGGAAAAAAAAAAAAAGTTTGCTAATTTGGTGAAGGAAATAGACACATAGGTCCAGGAAGCAGAGTCCCAAATGAGTTAGACCAAAGAGGACCACACCAAGACATATCATAATTAAAATGCCAAAGTTAAAGATAAAGAGAGAATCTTAAAAGCCACAAGAGAAAAGCAGAGTTACCTACAAAGGAGTTTTCATAAGATTGTTGGTGGATTTCTCAAAAGAAACTTTATAGGTAAGAAGGGGATGAAGGGCAACATAACCCGGTTGCAAGTTAGGTCTCCAGCCAGGTCCAGCCGGCTGGAGCAGGTGAAAGGCAGCCATAAATTGATGTCTCCCTCTCTGCTCCTCTCCCTGCCCCTCTCTCTGAAAAATAATAACTAAAAATTAAAAAAAAATTCAGTTGTTGATAATTGTGAATTGGTTGCATGAAGTATTCAAAGTGATGGAAAGAAAGGATCTACAACCTAGATTACTTTATCCACCAAAGCTAGCATTTAGAATGGAAGGGTGGATAAAGTGCTTCCCACATAAGGTAAAACTAAAGGAGTTCATCATCACCAAGCCATTATTATAAGAAAAAGAAGATCAAAACCATGAGCATTAAAAAGGCAACCAATTCACAATTATCAACAACTGAATTTTTTTTTTAATTTTTATTTATTATTTTTCAGAGAGAGGGGCAGGGAGAGAAGCAGAGAGGGAGAGAGACATCAGTGTATGGCTGCCTTTCACCTGCCTCCAGCCCCAGACCTGGCTGGAGACCTAACTTGCAACCTGGTTATGTTGCCCTGGCTGGGAATCGAACCAGCGACCTTTGGGTTCACAGGCTGGCACCTTATCCACTGTGCCACCAGCCAGGACCAACAATTGAATCTTAAAAAAACCAAACAAACACCTAAGCAAACAAGCAGAACTGAAACAGAATCATAGATATGGAGATCATTTGGAGGGTTATCAGTTGGAAGAGGGAGGTGGGAGAATGGGGAAATGGTGCAGGGATTAAGAAGCATAATTGGTAGGAACGAAATAGAAAGGGGCATGTTAAGAATAGTATAGGAAATGGTGAAGCCAAAGAATTTACAGACATGACCCATGGACATGAACCAAGGGGTGGGGCGGGTAGAGGATCACTGGAGGGAAGGGGGTACCAGATGGATGTTGGCAAAGGGGGAAAAATTGGGACAACTATAATAGCATAATCATTAAAATATACTTAAAGAGTTTATGTTGGAGTCTTAAGTCTGAATTCTGCATGGTTAGTAGTTTAGAAACTCAGGCAGGATTCCCATGTTACGTTCTTAACAAGGGTTTTTTTCTTGGGAAAACTTCAGACTTTGCTCCTAAGCCCTTCCACTGATTGGATGAGGCCCACACACATTATGGAGGTAAATCTGCCTTAACTCAGTCTATGGTTTAAATGTTAAGCACATTTAAAAAATACTTTCAAAGCCACATCTAGGCTGATATTTGACCAAATAACTAGGGGGCAGGGGGGACATCATCTGGCCAATTTGACATATAATGAACCATCTCATTTCAGTAGATTGGCCATTGATCCTTAGCAGCTGGGCCTCAGCTAAAGGGCGTCATTGAAGTGACGGCACTGCTTGGAGGAGGCCTTAGGGATCTCACAAGGAGCAGTGTTCTATGTTGGTTATTTCTTGCTGACTCTCTTAGGGTTCTAATGGCAGGGGTGGCAGTGTTAGTGCAGGCAGTTTCCCAGAAGGGTGCTATCCTGAAGTGCTGGAGCTGCTCACATTTTCTGCTCTGCTCAGCCCTGGGCTTGGCTCACCATGGTCTAGCTGTGTGACCTTAGGCATGTCACTGGGCTCTCTGGGCCTCAGCTTATTTTGTCTAGAAAGGGTGACATTTAGACTTGATGCACTTTAAGTTCCCTTATCACTCTTTAACATCGGGATTCTCTGTTCTCTTGCTTTGGTACATGATTTGCAGAGACTTGTTAGTTATTTACAGCATGTGATTGCTTAACATTTTTGGAAATGGTTCCATGTTTTCAGACAGCGTTAGGAATTGACATCACATGTTTGTTGACCAGAAAAGTGATACCTTTATGTCACTGTGATGTGATTATGTCATTTATCTATTGAGTGGTTAATAGGTGCTTTTGTATTAAAAAATATTTTAAAAAGTTTGTCTCATTATAAAGACATGTTCAGGAGAAACTTCAGGGTATAATGATAGGTAGACTTACCCTCTGCATTAGCCTTGAAGTTTAGGGTACTGTAGAGTGTATTGGAAAGAACTGAAGCTTTAGTTCTCATAGCTTGACTTAAATTCTGGCTTTTCCACTTACCAGCTGTGCCATCTTGGTCATCATAATTAATTTCCCTGAGCCTCAGTTTATTCATCTGTAAAATGGGAGTGATTGGTTTCCTCACAGAGTTGTGAAATTAAATGAAATGCTGTATGTGAACTGCCAGGTGGCCCAGTAAACCTGATTGTCTAAAGTTCTGGAGTCCTGCATGGCCACTAGTAAGTTTGAGGCAAGAGGCTTACTTTCAAAGATAGTCAAGAAATCTATGTGCCTTTAAGAAATAAAAAACACATTAAGGTGTGGTCATCTTCTGAGGTCACATATGAAACGTGAGGGTTAGGGCATGCTTTACTTTTAAAACAGTCTGTACTCTAGGAATTGACATTTCTTCCATTCAAGGAAGAAGTGATGAATCATTACAGGAAATATTTTTTCTCAAGTACCAATGAAAGTAATTAAAAATAGAACCTTCAGTTGAGAACAATTTTGGGAGGAGTCAGAGTAGAGATAGACATCCCAGGGTTGGAGTCAACATCTTTGAATTCATTAATCCTGGGTTTTAATCCCTGTTATTATCTCTCCAAGGCCTCAAAAGGCTTGTGTTTTGGAAAAAATTAATTAAAATGCAACATTATATCAAAAGGCTTAGAGTACCATCAGTGATCGAAATAATGGTAAATAATGTTCTCAATAATGAAATAAAAACAGGTCTCTGTGGATTGCTGAAGAAAAGCTCTTGCCCAGCTGCAGAAGACAGCCTGAAAGGTAGGAGCTGTGGGCCACCCCCAACCCACTCCCCCTTCCCACTGCCCCCACCGCCCTCCACAGGGGTGAGTGCAAGGACCTGACCACTCTTTACAGCATCATTTTAAAAAGCTGTAAAAAGTATATTCAGCAGGATATACTCACTCTCTCTCTCCACCTGGTTTCATTCAAGACCTAAATTGCTGTTAATTACCATTAACCACTTTCTTTCAACTGCTCTGCTCTTCAAAGAAGATAGGCTTTAAATTATTCTTTCCTTTAATTGTGGCTGGGGTCACTCTACTGCATTCTGAATGTGGTTTTAATTGAAACTCCCATAATAGCTGCTGTGGGCCTTGGTGTCACCTGTGCCCTGCGGTGCGCATCTTCTTGGGTTGGTTGCTACAAACCACTTGCTTCAACTCCTCTTTCACAGGGAGCAAACAGAGCAGCTTGGAACTGGGCTGATTTTAACCCAGAGCTTGCAGCTTCTTGGTCTTCTTTTCCACAGTGGAAGGGCAAGCTCCTTTGGGGTTCTGTTCACGCATTCTCTTCTTGAAGGTTTACTGCTCACATCCAGCAGGGTCAGGCAACAGGAAGCCCAACAAAGGAAAGAGGTGCAGAGAACAGACCTAAAGAGACAGAGGCCAGAAAAGGTACACTCACTGGTCTGATCTAATAATTGGCTGGTTCTGCAAACTTTGGGGAGAAAAGGCAGTAGGACTAGAGAAGACTTTTTAAAATGAAGTATTTTGACTTTAATGAAATCGATATCTGCAAACAAAAGAGCATGTATATCACCTATATTCAGTTTAATGAATAATAACAATGCAAATGCCCAGACACCCACCACCCAATCTGAGAAATAGAGTATTACCAGTAACTTTGAACCCCTTGTGGGGCTGAGGGGCAGTTTTCAGTTACTTGTGGCTACTTAATCCACAGCCAAATGTCTGAATCCACCATTCATTTACATTTAAATATGTCAAATTATCGCCTCTTTTGGCATTCTCCAGATAAGAATTGGTTTTTTAATTATTGAAAGGACTCCCTGCTTTCCCAAAGCCTTCTCATTAGTCTCCCCCCCACCCCGCCCCAGCCACCATTAAGAATTTCCCCTAACTTTTTCCTGTGAAAAATGGATTAATAATAATCTATACAGGGAGATTTATTTCTGTGAGTAACATCCGTTTAGCCACCCAATTCTTTCTAAATCCTGCAGATATTAAAGCCAGGAATCCTTACAGACTCAAGTAGGCAACAAATACTTCCCTTTGCAGCACAAATGAGGTATTCTATATTTTCAGACCTTTTATTGGGGGAGAGGGAAGGTGGAAGGATAGGGTGCAAGTGCGATTTTCCTCTTTGTAATACATAGGCGCTGAGGCTTGGTACAAAGAGACCTTCCTCCTTTTCTGGTTTTTCCCAGAGGGATGCAGCGTTGTAGAATGGTTTTCTATGCTTTGTATGGGTAACCTCGGAACTACAGAATAGGTGGGGGGATGGTGCAGGTAGCTTAGATCATCTGAAGACAAACAGCTGAGGAGCCGTTCTGAGTAGTGCTGAATGGCTACCTACTGCTGAAGGTCAGGAAGCATGTCACCCTTCTCACCAGTCAAAAGCAGGCTGCCCCCGACAACCACCACCCCTTATAGTGATATGTGTGTACCTACCAATCCATCATGTTCTGGGTGCCCGCAGAACTGTTTCTAGGATTTTTAGGTGCCCCCCATTCCCACACCAGTGCTCACTGGGCTGAACCTGGCCCAGCTGTTGGTTCTCCTTTTGCTACCTCCTCCTTAAATAAGGCTTTGAGAATGATCTCGATGTGAGACCCTGATGGACTTAACTTGGCCTTGTTTCTTAGTGGTTTTTTTCTCTTCTCAGTCTATTTCCCAGAGTTCCCATGACCTTACACCACCAGGTGGAGCTTTTTGGTCCTGGACCTGGATGAACTTCTGGGTTTAGGGCTTTTCAGGGAACGTTTTTTTGGATTTGGCGGTGTCACTGATGGGTGGGGTCCAGGCAAAGGAAAAGAAACTCCTTCTCCTTCTGAAGCCTGGGACCTTATCCTGGATCTCCTCCTACAGCTTGTAGAGGAAGTCAGAGTCATTAACAATGACCAGAGGATGAAGTCATTAGTGAGTCAGGTGGAGGCTAAATTGTCATGTAAGAGCAGATGATCTTGATCTGGGGCCTCCATATGTTTGGATTTATTTGTGAAATTTTATATGTACACAGGTATGTGCATTTTTCTAGTGAAAGGTTCATTGCTTTCATCAGATTCACGACTCAAAGTAGATTCAGAACCAGTAAATGATCCCTTCTGATTGCTGGTTTGCAATACAATGAGAAAATTAAAGATAGAATTAAGGTTTTTAAAATAAACTTAAAATTATAAGAATGATAACTTTTGGTATTAAACATTCTTTTCATTTATGGGATGATGGTGACACTAAATAGAAACTACAGAAAATAGTTCTTTCCTGACAAATAAAAAGCTGACTGCACCTCCAATTACAATTCCTTACCCCCACCCCACCCCACTCCTGCCCTTTGCCTGTGGAATTCCATATTCTAAAAATCTAGAGAACTATCTTCTATTTGCACATGATTTCAGAGTGTTCTGTTGTACATCACTCTCCTCCACTGTGCCCATACATGATAGTTGTCTTTTATTGTGTATAAAGCTGATTTAAAGAAAGTGCTGTAGGCCCTGGCTGGTGGTACAGTGGATAAGGCATCAGCCTACAAACCCAAACATTGCAGGTTCGATTCCCAGCCAGGGCACATACCCAGGTTGCAAGCCAGGTCTCCAGCCAGGTCCCCAGCTGGAGGCAGGTGAAAGGCAAAAGTACATTGATGTTTCTCTCCCGTTCTTCCTCCCTCCCTGCCCTTCTCTCTAAAAATAATAATTAAAATCTTTTTAAAAAAGTGGTGTATTACAAAATATACTGAGGCATGTACAATTTTTAAGAATTTACCTGAGAAAAAAATGATTTGAACCAGGCAATATCAGGGGCAAGACTTTTATAGAGAAGATGCCGAAGCAAAGCAAGTGCTTGATTGGCTATCGATTCAGGTAGCCTTATTTGGGAAAACCTTGTTGGCTGTTGGTGTTTGGTTGTTTTTAGGTTTCAATTTCTTAACCTTAAGGCATCTGCAGGCTTAGGTTTTGGTTGATGCAGGCTACCAAGACATTAGGATGGCCTCAGTCTAAAGGCCTCCTTTTTAATGAATTAATCTCAATTTCTCTTGGTTCCCAGAAAAGATAACTGTCACTTGGGCAAATCACCTAATCTTCCCAGACCTTAATTAAAAAAATAATAATAATAATAAAAAATAAGGCAGCTCAGCTGAGATCTATCCAAGTTCTATCTGAATCTAACATTATATAATTCAAATGAATATGTCTGAGGCTAAGTGGGAAAGGCCAAAGTACTGATCAGAGCCTTGAAAAGATGAACAAGGGCACAGAAGGAGCCCTGTTTCTTTCTTTCTTTTTTTAAAATTTTATTGTTGTATTACATCCATCCCCTTTTTGTTCCCCTCTGTCCTCCTCCCCACCCACCCATTCCCCCCAAAGTCAATCCCACCTATTGTCCATGTCCATGGTTCCTTTATACTAGGTTCTTGTCTAAGCTGCTCCCTTCCTTGCCTCTGCCTCCCCCCTCTCCCCAACCCCTTTCCCCCTGGCCACTGAAGGCCTATTCACTGTATTTATATATTTGGTTCTGTTTTGCTTGTTATTAGTTTTGTTCATTATTGTCCTGTAATGGGTGAGATCATATGATATTTGTCCTTCACTGACTGGCTTATTTCACTAAGCATAATACTCTCCAGTTCCATCCATGTTGTTGCAAAGGGTACGAGTTCCTTCTTTCTTTCTGCTGTTTCTTTCTTTCTTTCTTTTTAAGAAAGAAATATTTTATTTATCATTTTCAGAGAGAGGGAAGGGAAGGAGGCAGAGAAGGAGAGAAACATCAGTGTATGGTTGTCTTTCACCTGCCTCCAACTAAGGACCTGGCTGGAGACCTGGCTTGCAACCTGGTTATGTGCCCTGGCTGGGGAATGAAACCAGCGACCTTTGGGTTCGCAGGCCAGTGCCTTATCCCTGTGCCACCAGTCTGGGCTCTGTTTCCTAACTGTTAGCAAAATCTAGAAGAGAAGAAAACACTTTGCCATGTATTTAAAATTATAAAAATGTCTGGCTTTTGTGTATAAGTAGTTAATACACTTATACAGAGACAGGTAAAGGAGAAACTGATCAAAATCATATACAGGTCCCCCCACCCCAAATGTTTCATAAACAAATGATGTAAAGCAAAGAGTTGGGGACCTGCTTTGCAGAAGTTCACCACATGCCGCTTTGCTTTTATGGAAGACCTACATTAATACACCAGTTTTCGCTAACCAAAAGACATCCAAAGAAGATGTTTGCTTTTATGAGAAAAGCTGTTATACTGTATAACAATAACGATAACAGCAACAAAAAGAACAATAATAAGTTACCGCTCAGCTCATTGAGTGCCAGCTCTGAACTGAACTTGGCATTCATGATCTTGTCGAATTCGGAAAGGGAGGTTTGGATCATTCCATCTTTATAGACCCAGTCATTGGCTGGCAGCCAGTAAGGGGCAAGACTGTGACTGGAACCCAAATCTATTTACCTTGAAAGCTCTCACCCCTGCATATGCACTTTGAAGTCAGAGCTGCTTTTCTCAAAATTCCATCCCATGTCCAATAGGATGGGGGTCACCTAGGAGTTTGTTGGAGCAGACCAAGCCCCATCTCAGATGTAGTCTGGAAAAATCTGGAATAACCAGACTCTCAGGGGATATATACTCATGTGAGAAACACTGGTTTAAAATGACTTAAAACAAAACAGAAAACTTGTCCCACATGTCAATACACATCAACTGTTCCTTGGCTTGATGGTTGAAGAAGGAAAGCCTGGCACTAAGGAGGGAAGAGAGTGATGGTCAGGTTGTGGAGCGTGGGGTTCTTACTTAGTGACTGGTGTGTGCATTTCGGGAACCCTCTTGCCTGTTTCCTTCCTTGACGGCTAATCTGTCATAAAATGCACAACCCAGCAGCGAGTCGCGACGTAAACTATGAACTCTTAGTGATGATGTTCGTTGATTATAACAAATGTACCACTCTGGTGGGAATGACCATGGTGGGGAAGGCTGTGCATGTGAGGGGACAAGGGTATATGAGAACTTTCTGCACTTTCCACTCAATTTTGCTGTGAACCTAAAACTGATCTAAAAATATATATTAAAACAACAGCAATAATGGAGTATGTGAGCCGTGGGCTGTGCCCAAGATGGCACAGCCAGGAAGATAAAGCCGGTTCAATTCCTTTTTTATCCATTTGGATAAAAGGTGCTTTTGAAAGAGAGGGTTTTGTCAAGTGCCATGATCTCACCACCTGGCAACACTGTTGGGAGAGAATCCAAGGGAAACCCAGGGTGTTGACGTGTGGGTGACTCAGGGGCCCCGCAGGCGGACAGGGAGCAGCCTGGGGCTTGGAGCCGGTGGGAAGGGGCAGGAACCTGCCGGGCCCTTTCAGCAGCATTGCTGGGTAATGAACCTGGAAGCTCTGGCACCGGGCTCCTGCCAGCCCGGAAGTGCCGGGCGCCAGCTTTTGCTGCTTTTCTCTGGTTTCCGAGCTGTTCTCCCCTTGGCTTTTCCACTGATGCTTGTGACCTGTGGTGGGTCTTTAAGGGGGCTCTGCTGGCACTGAGCTGCCCTGGAGCTGGGTTCATATGTGTTCCAAGCCACTGAAGGCAGTTCGCATGCCTGAAACATAGCATCTGATAGGTTTTGCTTGGTTTTTCTTTTGGTTTATTTAATAAGATTATTAGCATATGTATAAAGCTTTTTTTTTTTTTTTTAAGATTTTATTTAAGTATTTTTAGAAAGAGGGGGAAGGAAGAGAGGCAGAGAGGTAGAGATACATCAATGTATGGTTGCTTTTCACACCTGCCTCCAGCCACAGCCTGACTGGAGACCTGGTTTGCAACCTGGTTATGTGCCCTGGCTGGGGAATCGAACCTGCGACCTTTGGGTTCGCAGGCTGGCGCCTTATCCACTGTGCTACCAGCCAGGGCTGTATAAAGCTTTTAAAAACCTTTTTTATTCCTATACTCATTTGATTTTCATGACAGTGTCTGGTAAATGGGTGGGTGAATGATGATCTTAGGGAGTCCAGGTGAGTGTTCGTCATCCTCTGGGTAATGAAGGAGCAGAAATTCAGTGAGTGAAATGACTTGCCTCAGCTCCTGGTGGATGACACAGGTGATGTGGGCCAGGCTTCCCAGGACTCTCCCTTGTGCCTCCCAAGGTTTCTGGCTTGGGCTGCTTACAGTCTCTTTCAGCCAAACAGGTGATGCTTTACTTGCTAGATAGACTTTGAGGGAGACAGTTAACCCTGTGTGTATTTGTTTGCATTTGTTAGCACTTTGACGGGAGTTTTAAGATCAGGGTGGAGAACACTATGACAAAATGATTCTTTAAGGGAACTTAGAAAATGTTTTTTCTTCATTTGGCTGTGTTCTTGTGGCTGAGCACTTAAATAGCCTTTCTTATTTTTACCCAAGGTGCTAAGTTTTAAGAAACAAACTGCTGGGGAAAACAAGGCTGAAAGAAGTGGTTAGGCTTGGCTTGGGGATTTCTGCTCAGGCCTCATCCAGAGCGTGAGCAGTGAACTGCGAGGAAGGTTGGTAAAACCACGGTGCTCTCAGGGAAGCCAGGGAGTTGCCGACAAGACCGGTTATCAGAATTTGAGGCAAATGGTCCAAGTGGCTGTTTAGCATCTTGGGCTTTCACAACTTTGGTTTTAAGCCAATAACTCACTTTGAGGGGAGGTGGGGTAGCCTCAGTGATCTATGTTTTATACCTCCAGCAGTTATCCGGGGGTGGCTTGTTCATGAACAAATGTGAGAAATTACTAATTAGCACCCCGGCTACCATGTTAAAGCAGTGGAGGTTAAAGGGGGGTGTGAGGAGAACCATGCCCCTCCTCCCTCTTCTCCTCTGAGACACTTGGATTAACACTGGAAGGCTGTCTCGGTTAAGAAAACCACCATAGCCATCAAGACTTTTTAAACTGAATGGATGGATGTCGAAAGAATGCTAAAAACTTTGAAACAACTTAAAAAACCCTTAATTCCACCGTCCTCATGTGATTGCAGTATTTTTGTATTTCCAATTTTCTGGTCTTTGTCCACATACACATTTATTTGGCATCATGGTAAACTCATTGTAACACACCCATTAAGTGTGCTTTTTTCCTCTCCTAGTATTATACCATTTATATTTCTCCAATTTATACATTGTCTTATAATGATGATTTTCAGTGTCTACACAATCTTCGTTGCTTTGAAACCCTCAACATGTTAACCAGTCCCTTTGGTGGGCAGTTTGGTTGTTTTCAGATTTTTTTTTTTTTGATTATTGAGGCGGCCAGCAACATTTTGGCATGTAGCTACTTTGTCATCTTTGAAATTGTTTTCTTAAAGAAATGCCAGCAATGATGACTGGAAGAAGAGATCTGGGGAGGGGATACCTCTTTTCTGCTTCTGTGGGGTTGTGGGGAGATGCTCAGTGCTTTCAAGACATCTGCTGGGCTGCTCTTTGAAGTGCTTTCTCAGACCCTTTAAAATATCACTCCTGGTTCCTACTTAAGTTTCTGCCTGCATTTCCTCCCATTCCTTCCCTCGCCATCTTTCCTCAGCCCAAATCTGCTCCTTGGACTCTTCTGCAACATCTGTCTCCCCATCCCTGGAATGGTCTCATCTGAATGACCCATCTTTTCAGCCCTGGCTCCTTTCTGAAGCGGATCTGCCCTCCAAGAGATGGAGAGGGGAGGGAACAACATGAGTTTGAATCTTAGCCTCTGGATCTGATGTCTTATCTAAGTATTATTTCTTGTCCTCTTTACATCACTAGCCCACAAGGCAAGGGCCCTGCCTTTACATGCGCCGTAAGAACAGAGAGCGCTGCTGGCACTTGGCAAATGTGGAATGTTGTGTTGTAAGGTGTTAAAATAATTGGAAGGTATGAGTAGATGTTCTGGGAAGGTGGAACCATGCTGGAAATGAGCGGGGCTTCCCAGGAAGACCACCAAGGAGAGAGTCTTCACAAGAAGAGGGTAGTCACCTGTGTTTTCAGGAAAGTGTCTGGGGCTTCTGCTCCTGGGAGATATTGACATTGGAGTAGGTGCTTGAATGGGCTGCTGTCCACTTGAACAATACTTCGTGGAACATTTTGAGTCCTGCCAAATTGAATTCGGGACTAGAGACAAGGGAATAAATGACACAAAGACCTCTCTGGAGCAATCCTTCAGTGACATTGGGCAATGGGACTGGAGCTTCTTGACAATTTCCACAGTTCAGTATTTGAAGTTTCTAAACGAAGGGTAAATTTTAGAGAAGCTTTGTAAATATAAAAATCTTTTGTTAGGTCAAGCAAGTGGGATCATCCATTCTCCATTGACATCAACAAAGGGTATTTATTTATTTATTATTTATTATTTATTTTACTGTGGTCAAAGATATTAATGAAATATAACTAACCTCCCTTGAAAATTTTAGGTAAGATTAAAAAAAAAATTAAATAGAAGTTACATCAAGTAGAATAGAAATCAAAATCCAATCTAGAAAGGCCTTTCACATTAGGTTTAAAAACAGCTTAGGTGAGTAGGCTGTTTCTACAAATGGGTTCTTTCTAATGTAGAATCTATTTTGTTTTTGAAATATGTTGATGTTTATTAATTTGCTATTATTTTTATGCAAATTGTACAGGAGGGTTACCTATAACTATAGTTCAATCAACAAGTGCTTTGATATACATTTTCTCCTTATTCTTATAACAACTCATGAAGTAGATATAGGTCTGCTTTCATTTTACAGAAGTGGACACTGAGGCAGAAGAGGGCAATGGATTCTGGCTGTAAGTTGTTGAGTCAGAATTTGAACTCAGCATCGTGTATTGTCTAGTGTTATGCTGTTTGTCGGATATGGGAATTAATGGTAATTTCTGGTGTAACCTCATCCTCTTGTTTGTTTTTATGAATATTCTGTCATTGGTTCTCATTGTCTCTTCTTAATGGGCCTTCTGTCTGTCTAGTGGATATCATTCTTGTGTTGTAAAAACTCCAGAGAACTTGGCCCTGTCTGGTGGCACAGTGGATAAGGCACTGGCCTTCGAACCCAAAGGTCACTGGTTTGATTCCCAGCCAGGACACATAACCAGTTTGCAAGCCAGGTCTCCAGCCAGGTCTCCAGCCAAGTCCATAGCTGGAGGCAGGTGAAAGGCAACCATACATTGATGTCTCTCTCCCTACCCCTCTCTCTAGAAGTAATAAACAAAAATCTTTTAAAAAGAAAAACAAAACAAAACAAAAACTCCTGAGAACTCAGTGGACTTTGTATTGGTGAACTAGCCAGTACATGTGGCCCCAAAAAGGCAGCCTCAGGTATTTTCAGGGAACAAAACTGGAAGATGGGAGAGAAGGAAAACCCAGTCAGCTACAAGAGGTTGCATGGGAGACACGATGTGAAGCCCATGTGAGGCATTTAACAGAAATGCTCCAACGTGTGGGTTGAAGAAGAGTTGGTGCTTCTAAGTCATTTTTATACGGTTATAACTGCTCCAGAACTGCTGCAGAGCTGCTGGGTAATGCTGATTTGAATGTCCGGTAGATTTAGGCTCTCCTTCATACACATTTGGGGCCCTACTAGGAATAAATATTTTTGTCAGTTTCTAACACGTAAACATACTATTTAAACTATATTTTAATGAAATTGCATATATTGCTTATCTATGTCTTTAGAGTATTACCACTGTGTGATTTTAGGTAAGTGACTTAATCTCTTTGTGTCTCAGCTTCCTTATTTATGAAATAGCGATAATATTAGTCTCTACCTCATGGAGTGACTGTGTTTAAATGAGAGCCCTAATGAGGGTTCAATAAATGTTGACTATTAGTATTATAAAGGCTAACTTGTCACTAATAGATGATAGATGTTAAGTTTGCTCTTCAACTGGTAGTGAGTATATTTCTTTTTACATTAAAAAAAATTGTGGTAAAATATACCTAACGTACAATTTGCCATCTTAACCATTAAAAAACATCCTTACCCAAGGATATGTTTATTAATTTTAGAAAGGGGAAGGGAGAGAGGGAGAGAGAGAGGGAAACATTGATGTGAGAAACAGTGATCGGTTGTCCCCTGTACAGGCTCCATTGACTGGGGATTGAATCTGCAACCTTGGTTTTAATTATTTTTAAGGGTAGAGATAGATGCATGACATCAAGTACATTCACACTGTTGTACAGAATACATTTTTTAAAGTGGGAGCAGACCAGGGAAGGGATGGGTGTGAGTGCTGCACGGGCGCCAACCGGGACGGCTGTGCAGAGCCAGGTGACCGTGGTCCGAGTACTCTGTGAGCAAATGACAGTCCGGGCCTCAAACATTGTTGTCTTGTCATCTCTTCAGTTTGTTTTTATTTGCCTCACTGGCTTCTTTTGCTCCATCAGTTCTTTGATCCTTGGAGGCAAAGACCTGGGTTCAGATCCGTTTTGTAGACACCATTTGTTTGAAAAGTCAGCAAATCAGTGTCTGAGAGAACCATTCAGAAGTCCATGTACCGTGATTAGAGGTTCATGACTCTGGTCTTCTAGGGCTTACAAATTGAACATGGAACTTAACTTTGCGATTTTACTGCATTTCTTGAAGTGAACGAGGTCAGAAGTTTACAAAGCCAATTTTTGAAAGTCATAAAAATGTGGAAACAAACAGAACTTAATAAAAGTGGGAAGTTTATACCTCTATCACTCTGAGATGATTTCTTTTAGTTGGTGACTCAGTGATCTGGTCATTGAGGGGCTAGATAGAAAAGCAACTGAAGCTTGGCACATGTGTCTGCAAATTTAATGGAGAGAGAGAGAGAGTGCGCATGTGAGAGAGAGTTTGAAATGCATTTATTTTCTTACATTCCTTCAACAAACGTGTTGAGTATGTGCTAGAAATTGTAGTGGAAAGTTCAACTGAAGTGGTAATTCTTCTTAAAAGAATCTCATTCTTCCCCAGGGAAAGTTTATTACAACAAGTTTCTAATGTGTGCCTTTCTTTCTTTCTTTAAAGATTTTATTATTCTTAGAGAGAGGGGAAGGGAGAGAGGCAGAGAGGGAGAGAGACATCAATGTATGGTTGCCTTTCACCTGCCTCCAGCTAAGGACCTGGCTGGAGACCTGGCTTGCAACCTGTGCCCTGGCTGGGGAATCCAACCGGTGACCTTTGGGTTCACAGGCTGGTGCCTTATCCACTGTGCCACCAACCAGGGCTTCATGTGTATCTTTCTAGGCAAATGCCTGCTATATCTAATGTTGAATTTGCAATTTAACTCTTCTGAACCTGTTTAGTTTGCAGGTGCCAAACAGACACAGGTTTTTAAATATATGTGAGAAATCTTAGGCTGACAGACTATTAAACATCAAAGATCATCAGCTATCTCCAAGGTGACTGCCTCAGTTGCTACTTTAAGTCGCAAAGAGAACTATTTGCAACCTAAGGGTTCCAGGTGGGTATAACCACCTAGGGACTAGCTTTATATTGAGGTATGACTAACATGTAACATCATGTAAATTCAAGGTGTCCAATGTAGTGATTTGATATATGTGTATATTGCAAAATGATTACCACAATAATGTTATAATTACCACAATAATCACCCATTACCTCGTTAACTATTATATATATATATATATATATATATATATATATATATATATATATATTTTTTTTTTTTTTTTTTTGCCTTGAAAACCTGGTTATGTGCCCTGACTGAGAATCAAACCAGCTACCTTTGGGTTTGTAAGCTGGCACCCATGCACTGTGCCACCAGCCAGGGCTAATTTCCTTTTTAAAATCTTCACATGAAGATATGCTAATTGATTTTAGACAGAGACAGAGAGACAGAGATTGAGAGAGACAAAGATCAGGAAAGAGAGGGAGATGGGGTGGTGGGGGAGAGAAAGAGAGAGAGGGAGGGAAGGAGAGGGAGAGAGAAAGAGAAAGATCTTTTTGCTTTTTGGTGTACAGGACACTCCACTCTACTGATCCACTCAGGATTATTTTTAATTTCTTGAGGAATCTGCATGTTGTTTTCTTTAGTGGCTGTACCAATTTACATTCCCACCAGCAGTGTGCAAGGGTTCCTTGGTCTGCACATACTTACCAATACTTGTTATTTCCTGTCTTTTTGATATGGAGATTTTACTTTAGCCATCTCTTTCATTTATCCATTCATCCAAAATGAATATGTTTCACCCACATACCCAGCATCTCCCCATCTAGTCTAACAATAGAACCTCATGTATTCTGTGGGGCAACATTTTGGAAACACTAAAAATTACTTTTTACACCACCTATAGAATCTAACCTGATTAGCCTCTCTGTCTCCTGGGGTATTTTGTGAAGAATAAGATTTTGGTAAGCAGAGGCTAGAAATTGTTGTATCCATGAGATGTTGTGAAATCCTTTCTCTCTCCAGTGATTTGAGAAGTTGAACATTTAGTTTGGATGAAAAGAATAGAAAAACAGGTATCTTGAGTATGCATGTCCTTCCCTCTTGCATTTTCTAGATAAACAAAAACTGCCACCTTTCTTTCATGCAGAGCCACCTGGCCTCTGGCTTCACACCTGGGATGTTTCATCTCTAAGTATCTGATTGACCTGCCTTTCCACTCTCTGCCTCCTACTCCCAATTGGAATCCAGGGAGCTGTGAATGTATGTGTTTGGGGAGAAGGCAGGAACTGCGCTACCACCTGGAGGCTTGGCAGGCACACCCCTATGATGTTTGTGTTTAGCGAAGGTGTAGAGGTCCCTGCTGGAAACTCATCTCTTGGGTTGGGTCTAACATGCTGGCAATGCCTCGTGAAATCAGTCTCCAATTTCCTGGGTCCCCAGCTTCCTCCCTCTCCCTGAAGCTGTTTGTGTCATCCCAACCTAATTGGGGTACTGGAGTCTTGGGGAAGGGGGATGAGGAAAGATATTTCCCTTTATGTAGTCCTTGAGGGTCAAAGAGTCATAAGCATTTCCTCTGCGGAAGAACACTGCTTCCTGACATGTTGCTTGCCTTGCTATCGGGTTTCTTAGCAGGAAGAAATAGCTTCTCCTTCCCTCACAAGGTGTGGAGATGGTCATGTAATTGAAAAATAATAATAGAAAATAAGACAAGAATAGCTTCACACCCCTTCCTTCTAGAGAAAGTAGAAGAGTGAACTTACAAAATAGTCGTTTCCCTTAATTTGTAATAATTGCCTTAAAAAAAAATAACAGATGGCTTTATTGTCCTGGATAATAATGTGCTGAATGGTGTGCATAAGGAGCCATTTAGATTGTAAGGGCTTATTTTCATGCATGTGCATGCATCATCATTGTCAAAATAAGACACTATATGTGGAAGTGCTTTGTAAGTGGTAAGAGAAGTACGTATAGGATTCTTACTGTTATTGCTGTTACTATCACCAGTTAGTAAAGCTCTGCTTTTTTGTGGGGTGTCATGGCAGGCATTTTCTGAGGCTGGCTTTAACACTTAACTATGTAAGTAGATACTCACCTAATGGAATTCTGCAGGCTACTAGAGCCAAAATATCTCCTTGTCATGTTGCCTCAAATTCCCATCATTTATCCTGCTTTCATGCCAACTGGATGGAATAACAGTAACACATGCTCCTTATAATGTAGTTTATTTGAAAATTTAGCAGAGAGCAAATGGGGCACTGGGGCAAAGGATAGATCTATTTTGAAGTGGGGAAGGAGGGAGAGAAAGCAGATGACCTGAGGTTGGTAGTGTTTTACAGTGCTGGAGGTTTGAGACACAGATTGCTGGAACAAAGCAGAAGGAACAATGAAAAGCTCACTTGCTTTATGTCTTTTCCACGTTGTTCAGTTTGAGGGAATCTGACAAGATCCTTGCCGTTAGAAACTCACGATCAATGGTACAATGGAGATATAAACACTTCGAAAACATTAATAAATACCTATGTTAAATAAAGCATTTCCATTATGGTAAATGCAATCTGTGGGACAAGCGGTGGGAAACACTGAAGTTTATTTTCAGATAAGGAGCCTAAAAATGGGGACTTGAGGGGCTTCGGAGTGACAGCATGGAAATTCTAAACGAATAGTAGGGAATTCTGGATGCAGGATGCGGCTTAAGAGAACACCCAGAGCTGGGAAGAGAAGTTTGCAGGTTGATTGCTGAACTATGCAGCAACTTTTACATAAATTCCCAGCACACTGTCCTGGGTTAACACAGGAGAATTTTAATGTGTTGTAAGAAATTCCAACAAATATACCTTCCTCTCTCTAAAGGCAGCACAAATCCTAGGTCATTTAACACACTTAGAGTCTTACTGAAGGCCTCACGAGGATGTGTGTGGCTTCCAAGTAGGCATCCTGTGCAAGTGAAATGTGTTTGCCAAAGATGTATGCCACTGAGTCTGGCTAGAGTTGGTGCTGGACTACAGACTGTACAGTGCGGCTGTGTCCTGTGACTTTGTCAAAGTCTCTGGGAGCTTCTGAATATTTTGTTTACAGTGTGGTTCCTGAAACAATACAGTCTGCATCCTGTGGGGTAGCAGGTGCCACTTACTGACTGGTTGCTTGATTAAGCTAGTTTTTTTTGTTTGCTGGTTTGTTTTGATTAAGCTAGTTTTTATTTGTCTTGGACTTTGGAGAATTTTCAGCTGAATTTACCTTGAAAGTATTATTTCCAGAAAGCTCACTAATATGTTCATTAAAATCTATGTTTCCAAATTCAACAACACATTTATTAAAAACTTGGAGGTTTGCCAGATCCTGCCTGAGTGGAAGTCGATTCTTAGGAACATAGAAAATAAGATAGAGGAGAATATTCAAGTTCCCTGAGACTCTGGATTGTAATGTATAATCATGATTTTCAAATGGTCAAAGTCCCAGAATATCCAAAGCCGCTATTTTAAATATCTAATAATTAAGTATTAATGGGTGTCTGAGCTCAAACTAAATCTTCAGGGTAGATGTACAAAAACCAAGGACCCTTATTTCAGGGATCTTATACCAACAAACCAGCCCACTGTTGAATATGGGACCTCCTGCCACCCATGCTGGGCTGTCCCAAGGGATGTCCCAAATATACAAAAGAAATTACGTCTCTGTCCTCCAAAAATTTGTTGAACATTAAGATCAATATGAAGGAAATAATGAGTCCTAACCCAGAATGCTTTTGACAATGAGAAACAAAAACATCAGTTGAAATTGGCTTAAACAAGTAGTTGGTCAAATAATTAGATGTCAGAGGTAGGGCTGGTTTAGGCTAGTGGTCCGGGGGCTCAATAACATTATCTAAAACCCAGATGCTTCCAGTCATTTCCCTCTGCCAAACCCAGGCTGCTTTACCTCGGGCTGTAGGATGGCAGCTGGTAGCAGTTAGCAGTCAAGGTTAAGAGCTGGCATCCTGTAGCTCTCTCAGAAAAGCAAGGAAATTCCTTTCCCAGAAACTCTCCGAGAGTCTCCTATCATTTTTCATTGTCCCTAATTAGTTATACACCCATCCTTTGGCAAAGGCGTTCGCCACTGGAGCTGGGCTAAAGGTCAGCAACCACTGAAGCGTAGGACTGCATGGAGGAGGGTAGGTGTCAGAAGGGGAGTATGGGTTTGATTGAAAGGGGGTCCAGGGGATGCTGGGCTAAGGAAAATTTTTCGATCTTCAACCCCAGCTGCCTTCTAATGATGCTGAATGTTATTAGAAGGACAGCTTCTTACAGTGCCCTCTTTGGAAATGTATCAGGTTTGGATCACAAGGTAGTGGGGTTGACCAGCTCTACGTAGTGGAGGCAAAAATAATTTGAAGTTGAGGGGATGGAAGAGGAAAAAATTCAACAAATAAAGAGAGGAGGGAGCAGGACCAAGCATTTCCTGGAGGAGGAGCAGAAACAGAAATGCTCCTGGTGGTGGAAGGGGAGCCACAGATGAGAAGGTTGTAGAGAAACACTTGATAAAGATTTTTAAAGTTTTTGCAGGCAATGGAAGTGCCTGCAATGGAAGTGCAATGGAAGCTTCTCCTCCTATGAAACCCTGAACCCTACTCTGAAATGCTATGTGAAATTAATATTATTCAGTAATCCTTTTGCTTTAGTATTGGAGTTAGGCATATCCTGCAATTATGCTTTTACTCTCCAATTTGCCTTTCTGTCACTTTTTTGGATCACTTCTTCCCAAGCTGGCTTCTACAGCAGGCAGGTCTCAGAGACTATCCTCCCCAGACCTCAGCCTCTTGGTTCCTCTCCTCAAAGGAATAGGTAGTGGCTGGGGGAATGCCTGCAGAGGGGTCCCTTCTACCAGCAGAGATTGGCCCTGATGTCTCTCAGAGACACCCAGTGGCTTCTGATGACAGTTGTGGTTTCCTCTCAGTGTATCGAGGCTACAGAGATTTCCTGGCTGGCCTGCTGTATGGTACACCATGTCTTTATGCAGAAAATCGTCTTCCTCTTCTTGGTTTCACAGCAGCAATGGGATTACCTACCTTCCTTCATTTACTCCTTACAATAGTCCAATGTGGGAGGTGCCATTAGTTTCCTCCTTTTATAGATGAGAAACTGAAGCTCAGAGATATTCAGGCCACATTCAGTCAAAGTGAATCCCAGATTTACCCAGAGTCCCTATGCCTAACCAGAAATTGCATCCCCTCCTGCATGGCTGGGGGGATTCCAAGATGACTTTTCAGGTAAATGGTGGGGCTAGTAGACCTGGAGTCTGTTTCCAGACTTTCAGTCCAGTGCTCGTGCTACAGTCACTGTAGTGAACTTGGGCCTCAGAGACCTCATCTCTAAGATAAGGGGATTGTAGTAAAAAAGGCCTTCAGCCATGACAGCCAATAAATCTATGATGTGGGTGAGCTTGGGGCCTTTTGTTAGTAAATCAAGGTCGAAGACTGAGGTGAATTTTTACCCTTTTAAGGCCATGGTTTATGTGTTAAGTTCATTCTGTCAATATTAAAAAACAATTTGAACACCCCCTAAGGCCCATACACTTCTAGAAGTGCCCAAGACAGAAAAAACCCCTGAGTCCATTCTGGGTAACATGTTTTACTAAAAGATATACAGTACACAGGAATGCCTTTTGGGGCAAGACAGTGGGAGAGTTTTCCATTGTTAGCATTCTTTTCCTGCCTGCCCTAACAGGCTGATTCCTCTTCTTGCAGGAGTCAGGGCATTGTTTGCCTCCATCTTACCTATTTTCCCCTCCATGTCAGAGAATCTGATCCAAGAGCGGAAGAATGCACTTGCCACACTACTTTTCTAAGACAGACTCCACAGGAACAAATTCTCACTCATAAGCCTACTGAGGGGAAACCAGCAGGGTGGACTAGCCGCCACCTCTCACCCTGCAGGCACCTTGCATGGCCCTGTGCATGGTTTACTAGGCATGAATGAACAAATGCACCAATGAATAAATGATGGGGATTTGCAGAAATTAGGCACAGGGCACTTGCCCTCTGAACCTGGTAGACTGAAAGTGTTTCAGAAGTTGTTTCTACCTTCTCAGGTTTGCTTGGGAATTCCAGCTCTTGGAAGTTTGACATGTTGTACATCAAAGATCAAAAATGGGTGGTCTACTATTACATAGTTTTAGTGTTTATGGTTTCTCACCTCCATGTCTCCTTTATGTTTTGGAATTACATCAAGCTAAACTTTGTAAGGAATAAGTTCAGTCCAAATATGATCTAATCCAGTTTATTTCATATCATATATATTAGCAGATTCTGAGAAGCCTTAAGGAGAATAGAACATAGAAGATGAATTTAAATTGTTTCCTGCTCTGTTTTTCTTGCTTGACATCAGGGCAGTTTTATCCCAGCAAAAAAAATATCTGCCTGTTTTCGGAAATGGGGAGTATCTCAGTAGCAACAGGGCACATGTGTTCCTGTATCTTTCTTTTGTTTAATCCAAGTATTGGTGCATCCTCTCTCACATATTTAAGATGCTCAATAAAAGCCAAACAGTATTACTTAAATTCCTTAAATCAATGATTAAAGACTTTTCATTTTGTTTTTCAAATAGCGCACCGCAACAGCCTGCTAGAACGGTCACCAAGCCCCATGCAGATGTGAGTTGTAGAGTAACTAAAAAGGTCTTTTCAACAAAACCCAGGTTAATTCTTGCTTGATGCTGATTCACAATAGACCTCAGTTTAATCCCCTTTGTGGCTTAACAAATGGCTTATAATAAAACACTACTCTGAAGTCAGCTATTTGTTATTTTCGAATTTATCCACTGATTACTTGATAGAGACTCATAGGAAGTTAGTCCTGGAAAAGACTTAGGAAGCCTTTGGTTTATGTCAGACCTAAAAATTGGAGATCTAAGAGGATCGAAAAATTCATGAGATTTCTGAGCTAGTGAGTGACAGAGCCAGGAGTGGAAGTCAGTTGTCCTGACCTCGTCCCATTGATTTTCCTCCACCAGCCTGGCAAGGCCAGCTCCTAGCATGACCTCAACACTCCCTCTGAGGAAAGCAGTCTCACAGCCCGAGTTAGGAAGCTGGCCTGCGGAAGCTGTGCTGTCCACCTGGGTGACTTAACTTGGAACCTATTAAGAACAGAGGAGTGCTTCTCTTTCTAAAACTTATTTATTCTAGAGTAAGGGCTGAGAATTCACTTCAAAAGTAGTTATCATGGCCATCATCACCATTATTGGTAATAAAATATTTTACATTTTATGGGATGAACTTTTTAGAGTACTTTTGCATGAAGTATTTTTATCTTCATTATACCTTTGAACGGCAAGTCCTAGTCCTGAATGACTGTGAGGAATGTGAAGTCAGGTGTGTTACCTTCTAGAGGCCATACACCCAGTAGATATGAGCTCTTACTAGAACCCAGCTCTTGTAATTCCTTTCCTTTATTCATTCATTTATATTACAATAATATTTCTGTTACTGAGATGGCACAGATCTATAACTCTGAGGGAGAAATTTAAATCTGTGATTTATGTTGAAAAATTCTTGGATTATTTGATTCCTACTAAGCCACTCTGTTTGGCCTCTGACTTTCAAAATGAGCCCTGCCCTGGCTGGTGTGGCTCAGTGGATTGAGCACCAGCCTGCAAACCAAAGGGTCACTGGATTGATTCCCAGTCATGACACATGCCTGGGTTGCCAGCCAGGTCCCCAGCTGAGGGTGTGCAAAAGCCAACCACACTTTGATGTTTCTCTCCTAATTCTTCCTCCCTTCCCCTCTCTCTGAAAAATAAAATAAAATAAAAATAAAAAAGTAAGTACTCACTAGAAGGACCGTTCATGACTGGGCTGCTGTTTGGAAGGTTCTCATCCCAGGTGTCCACTGTGTGACAGGACAGTTCCAGGGTCCATTGTGGCCTGGACCCAGTTGCACTTCAGTTCCCCTCAGGGGAGGTCCCAGGTCATGCTGTCATTGCCCTTTTAGTTCCCGACAACATTTCAAATTGCTACTGAGGCACCTGCCTCAGACATTCTTGAGTGCATTTTCCAAATGCTGAAATTTGTGGATTTCTTGAAATTACTCTTAAGATCTCAGCAGCTTATTCTAATAGTCACACAGGGCTAGTTGGGCCAATTTCCCTAGGACATGACCTCTCTTTGGGAGAATTCTGTGTACACAAATCATGGATGGAACAAGGAAGTATTTTTATTCATGTGTCCCGCGTCCCCTTTTTTCTTTTGAGTTGTCTACCACAGGCTTCAGGATTACCCCTCTTGCCTGCTCCTCGCCTCAAGTGTAAACAGATCATAAATTCTGCAGTAAAGCAGTGCAAAGGTTTTAAAGACTGTTTACAACGAGGCTTGTTCTCTAGAAATAGAACTTTACTCAAGATAGAGAAAAACCCAAGGAAGAAAGAAAAGAGAAGGATAGCTTGCATTGCATAAATCTCTCTTTCCACCTCATTGTCCTCCAACCTGAGAGAAGCGCATTCCTGGTATTCAGAACCTGGTGTTTTCACCTGTCAACATCTGCAATACAAGTTAGGGGCAATTGGGTGTTTGCATGGTGTCTGCCCACAAAACCGGTGCCTCATGATTAATGATCAGTTCATTAAGTGTTTCAAGTCCACAGGATGGCTACTGTGGATAGGAGAGAATATTCTGAGCCTTAGATATTTTTATTCTTTCAAGAACTCTCTCTCCAAAGGCCCTCCGAGGGTCAACAGTGGCTTCTGATAGGCTGTGCCCCTAGGGCTGGTGATTCCTGTATAGCACCTGTGTGCACCAGAAACCTGCACACAGAGTACCCATCAGCATTGGCCCCACCATCTGGTCATCTTGCCAGAATCTCCAACAGTCTGCTTCTTCTGCTTCCATTCTTGGTGAAAAGATCTTTCAAGAGACAGGCAAGTTGAGGCTATTCACAGTCCCTGGAAAGAATGAAGGGCTGAACCTGGGAATCTGGGGGTGGCTCAACCATTTACAGTCCTTGGG
>PVIW01009723.1:0-49746 GCA_004026585.1 Noctilio leporinus | reverse complement strand
TTCCCTGGAGTTCTTTGTAATTTCCCTGGAGTTCTTTGTAGTTCTCCTGGAGTTGTTTACAGTTTTCTTTGATGTGGCTGAGCTCACTGAGCTTCTCTATCATCATTGTTTTGAATTCCTTATCTGATATTCCAGGTGCCTCTGTTTCATTTTGTGTTCTTTCTGGGGATTCTTCCTTTCCTTTTGGTGATGGACTGATTGTTATTTTCCCAATTTTGGGTGTCTGTTCTTGCTTGCTCTTAATTTATTTATTTATTTTTGTTCTTTCCTTGGGTTAACCTGCTTTGCTTCCTTGCCTTAGTTGAGCACCCTTCTGTGATAGGAGATTTGTGGAGTTCAATGTTGCCATCTCCCAGATTTTCTTCACTTGCTGTTCTTGGTGTATCCTTTATTTGGGCTGTCTGGTTGTATTCTGGGCCTGTGGGCTACTGACCTGCTGGTCTCCTCTGCCTCTGGGCTGTGCTCCCCTGTGTCCAGATGCTGCCTGCTCCCATTCCTAGGGTCCTGAAGACATCTCACGCTCCCTATATTGTCCTCTAGCTGCTTTGGTACTTGAGAACACCATCAGCACTGCTCTCTACTCTGTCGCCATCTTCTCTCTCTGGGTCATGTTTTGTTATCCATTCAGCTTACCCTGTGTCTTTTTGATTGGTGCATTTAATTCATTTACATTTAAGGTTATTATTGATAGATACTTATTCATTGCCTTTTTTCCCCTTTATATCTATGTTCCTCTCTGTCTTTCTCTGTTTCTTCCTCTTTTTAAAGTGAACCCTTTACATCCCTTGCAATGCTGGTTTGGTGGAGATGTATTCTTTGAGTCTTCTTTTGTCTGTGAAACTCCTTACTTCTCCTTCCATTTTGAATGAGAGCCTTGCTGGGTAGAGTATTCTTGGTGTGCATGGCTTTGTTTTCCATTAATTGAATTATTTTTTGCCATTCCCTTCTGGCTTGTACAGGGTGCATGCAATAGATTGGCAATAACTTTGCATCTCCTTATTTCACATGCTTATTAATTTTGAAAAATTATGTTTCTATGGTTATGATTTAACATCAATGTTTCAGATATAAAGTATTAAATTCTGAGAGCAACCATCATGTTGAAGAAATACAATGTTAAAACAACCGTAACTTCTGGACTACATGCAGGGCAAACTGCTAAGGAAATTGAGGGCTTCCAGAACATCCCTTTATGCACAGTTTATGTGAAGAAGGTGTATGATGCTGATCCTGATGTTGCCACACCAACAAGGAAAACACATAAGGTATGCAAGGATCACACAAGTCCAGATGTTGTACATAGGATCCAGGAGATCATCAATGAAGATCAAGGAAAGCAATGCTCTCCATAGCAAAAGAACTGCAGATATTATATGCAATGTTTTGCAAGATTATTGCTGAAGATATCAGATATAGATTATTATGTTCTTAGAAGAAGCCAGTTCATGACACAGCAGATAAAGGAAAGGCACTTTGAAAAAGCAAGGGAACTGCTAACAAAATGGAAAGATCCCAAAGAAAACCCCACTCTGACTTTCTTCTCCAATGGAAAAAATTCTCAGCAGGACTAAATAGTCAACAGAAGACACAACAGGTGGCTCGGTGAGAATCTTAATGAAGTCCTAATGATCATGAAAACAAAATTTCCTGCCACAGTGATGTTGTTAGGTTTGTCAGCAATGAAGGAGATATTAATACCCCGCATTTGTTTCCAAAAGGCTTGAAGGTGACTGTTGATGTTTACCTTGACATTTTGAAAGGAGTAGTTGTACCGTGGATGAAGCAAGTTGCAAATGGACATCATTTGATCTCCAACAAGATGGTGCACTAGCACATAAGGCTAAAAAGGTGCAAGACTTTCTCACTGTCAATGTTCCTGAATTCTGATTAAAGGAAATCTGATCTCCTAGTTCACCAGATGCAAATCTTTTAGACTATTATATATGCAGCATTTGTGAGAAAGAAATTCTTAAACAACCTCATTCCAATAAAGAGGCTGTTAAAGCTAAGATCGAAAATATTGTGATGTCCATGGATAAAGAAAGGTTAATGAAAGCATGCTCAAGATTCTGAAGTCAAATCGAGTCTATTATTGCAGCGAATGGAGACTTCTTTTAACAATTAAAAAAATAATGACTTTACATATTTACATATAAGAATAAATTTATTTCAAAATATAACACTTTTGTGGTTTGTTGTTTAACTAAAATTTTGCCAATTTATTGCATGCATTCTGTATTGTTTCTTTTGCGTAATCATTTGATAACCTTATTGGAGCCCCCTTATATATTACCTGCTGCTTCACTCTTGATGCTTTTAGGATTCTCTCCTTGTCATTGATGTTTGCCATTTTAATTATGATGTGTCTTGGAGTGGGCTTGTGTCTGTTTGGGTTCATGTTCATTAGGACCCTCTGTGCTTTCTGAACTTGAGTAATGTTTTTACTCAAGTTAGGGAAATTTTCTGTCATTACCTTTTTGAACAGATTTTCCATTCCTTGTTTCTCTTCTCCTTCTGGTATCCCTATGAAATGGATATTATTAGGCCTTGACTGGTGGCACAGTGGATAAGGCACTGGCCTGTGAACCAAAAGGTTGCTGGTTTGATTCCCAGCCAGGGCACATAACCAGGCTGCAAGCCAGGTCTCCAGCTACATCTGTAGTTGGAGGCAAGTGAAAGGCAGCCATACATTGATCGATCTCTCTCCCTCTCTGCCTCTCTCCCTTCCCCTCTTTCTGAAAATAATGAATAATTTTTTTTTAAATAGAAAAATTGATATTATTGTATTTCATGTTGTCTTGCAGCTCTCTTCATTCTTTTTCAGTCTTTTTTCATTCTGTTGCACTGTCTTGGAATATTTTTCCATGTTGTCCTCCAGCTCTCTGATTTGATTCTCTGCTTCCTCTAGCCTTCTGTTAATTCCTTCTACTGTATTCTTCAATTCCGAAATTATATTCTTCATTTTCTCCTGGCTCTTATTGATAGTTTCTATGTCCTTTTTAATGCTGGTCAAGTTCTCAGTAAGTTCCTTGCAGCTTCCCTGGAGTTCTTTGTAGTTCCCCTGGAGTTGTTTGTGGTTTTCTTTGAGATCGCTGAGCTCATTGAGATTCTCTGTCATCATTATTTTGAATTCCATATCTGATAGTTTGCTTGCCTCTGTTTCATTTAACGATCTTTCTGGGGATTGCTCCTTTCCTTTCAGTGGACTTTTTTTTTCTCTTCATTTTTAGGTTTCTCTTCTTATTTGCTTTTGCTTTATAGATTGGCTCTTTTGAGTTTCTGTATTTGTGATGTGACCCTCTGTCACATAGAGGTGCACTATTTTTACTTCCTGGATTCACCTCTGGTGAGGTCAGATCATTCCATAGTCTGGGCCTAGTCAGCCTGTTGTAGCCAACCGGAGATCCATTATTTTTTGTTTTGTTTTTGTTTCTTTTTCTGTGCCCTCCAGTTTTTAATTCATTTGATCTGTGTTCAACTATCAGGTGTAGATACCACTGGGCCAGACCGATTAGCTCTGTTGTAGATTAGTTTGTCTGTAGTCAGTAGTCACCTTAGTCACTACTGGACAAGGCCAGTTAATTAAGTTGTAATCCGATCAATTGTGATCAGCTGCCTGGTTCAGGCACTTCCAGGCTGGGCAGATTGATTCAGTTATAATCCTATCAATCTGTGATCCACTGCCAGGCTCAGATGCAGATTGGCGGGACAGACCAGTTCAGTTGTAAGTTAATGAATCTGTGATGAGCTGCTAGGCTCAGGTCCTGCTGAGCTAGACAGAAAGGTTCAATTGTATCCAATGAATCTGTGATCAGCCACCAGGTTCAGGCACCACTGGGCTAGACAGAAAGATTCAATTGTAATCCAATTAGTCTATGATCAGCCTCCAGGCTCATGTGCCACTGGGTGGGACAGATTTATTCAGTTATAACTGAATAACTGATTCATTAATCTGTGACTAGCTACCAGGCTCAGATGCAGCTTGGCGGGACAGACAGATTCAGTTGTAATCAGTGAATCTGTGATCATTTGCTAGCCCCAGGTGCCACTGGGTGAGACAAACCATCTCAGTTGCAGACCAACGAATCCACGATCAGCCATCAGGCTCGCACACCACTTGGTGGACTGAATGGATGACCCAGCTGTAAATCAGTGAGTTCGTAATTAGCCACCAGGCCCAGGCGCTGCTGGGCAAGAAATATCACTTCAGGTGTGAACTATTGTATCCATGCCCAGCTGCCAATCTCAGAGACTGCAGGGTAGGATATATTTATTCAGATGTAAATCAATGAATTATGATCAGGCACCAGGCTCAGGCACCTTTGGGTAGGGCAGATTGCTTCCAGTGGGTGGGGCTATGAGGACCCCTCATATGGAAGCTGCTTGGCACAGCTAGTCCACCTGAGGTGTGAGCGATAAGTCTGCACTGTGACCTACATGACTGCTTCCCTACCTCTCCCCTCCAAGCCACTGCCATAAACTCTCCCCAAGTGTCTCCAGTCCTCTCTGCCCTCCCTCTGCTGGAGCCCAGGGTAAATGGGTGCCAATGTGTTTTTGTTGTGGTCACTTCAGTAGTTCTCTGTCTCCAGTGCTGTCTTAGGCTAGTAAACCCCGAGGCTCTCTGCCCTTCTCAGCTGTGTGTTGTTTTACTTTCTGCCATGTTGCTGTAGGCTGGGAAACCCAGCTGAGGGACCAGAACTCACCCTTCTCGGTGGAGCCACTGGCACTGTTCCTTTAGCTGCTGCCTCCCATGGGGTCCCAGCCAGCCCTCTCATGTGTGATGAAGCATCCTACTCTGTTCTGTCTGTGTTTAGAAGGCTTTTTTCCAGCTGGTGATATGTTGGTAATTCCAGATGATCCCCCCCCCCCCCAATTAAGTTGTAATTCCAGATGGGACCTGGGAGGATATTGGTGTAATTCCACTTACTCCTCTGCCATCTTGGTCCTCTTTGGGAATCCATCATTTAAAACTCTATCTTGTATTCCATGATGCTTCTATTTCACTGTGTTCCTATGCTGGGGACAAGGACACCATAAAATGCCAATTATAAAATTTCAGGATGTATTATTGTGTGCTTGTAGTCCTATAAGAAAGATTTACAATATACAACTATATAAGAATGATTTTCTAAAATCAAAGGATGACTGAGATGAAAAATTCAGGGACTATTTTCCCAGCCCTTTCACTTTGCAGGTGAGATAACTGATTGCCAAGCAGTTGGAGGTACTTGCCCAAGTTGCACAGCATCTGATGATAAGGCTCTGGTGTGAAGCAGTTCCACAATTTATTTTTTCTCTGATCCACATTCAGACCATCACCCAGCCAGATTTTACTGAGCACATATTATGTCTAGGCATAGTGCTGAATGCTTTAACAAATATTCCATTGAACTCTCTCAACAGACCTTCAAGCAGGCATTAGTCACAACATTTTGCAGATCAGAGCAACTTAGGAGATCCAAGAAATTACTAGGTTGCCCAGTTAGTAACAAGGACTCAGGATGGCTAGTAAGTTGCTCAAAGGACTTTAATGCTTGGTCGGATGGATTTGAACCCCATTCTCAGGACCCTGTAAGTCCCACATTCCTTCCAAAACAACACTCTCAACAGAAATGCTAGTTTTTATTCTATATTAATGACCACATTCTGTAAAGAAAACAAGAATCAACTTCACTGGGGCCCCTAGGGTCAGGGTTGCTAATCTCCACTAAAGTGTGACTAGCTTCTGTGGCCTGAGCAGTGGGGGGTTTATTTTCACAGTTCGTTCTAATTCTGATGAGCTCTCCAGAACTTTATTTCAAAATAATTGTAACCCTTCAGCACAGCTTTGTGGCTGGCTGGAAACCAGCTCTTTTATTTTTGGATTTCTTTAGTCAGGTTTATTTTTGAAATGAAGGTTTATTTTCCCAGGAGTGCTGCTGGTACAGTGAACATTTTGGGGTTGGGACTTGAGAAACTGGAGTTGTCACTAGTGGCATGGCTTTGACTCTGGGCAGAGGGTCCAGAAGCAGTCAAGAGCTCTTCATTGGTTCTTTCATTTCTCAGCTAAACATAGCTGGTTGACCTGACTCACTCTGCTCGTGCCTGAACATGGGGAACAGCAGTGTTCACTGTGGTGACAGGTCCTTTAAAGATTTTCAGTACAAAGAGATTCTTTGGTACCAGCATTAATTCTACTTCAAAAAAAAAAAAAAAAAAATCCTGCATTTTAATCAACAGTCTTGACTCTCAGTTGCATTAAAAATTCAATGGGAAAAGAATCTCAATTCAGAGACTGTGATCTTTAACAGATTAAGATCTTTAGGTCACTTGGAAACCACCAGTTAGCCATTGTTTGGCCAAGTTGAGAAAGAGCACCTGGGAATATTTGGGTCCCTGCCTATAGCACTTGGAAATGGGAACAGTTCTCTCATGAAGTTGGAACTGAGACTCTAGACTAAGATTGACCTGGGTTCAGATCCCAGCTCCCCCACTTAGCTGTGGGACCCAAGCAGGTGCATCTCAAGTTTGTGGTCTAAAATAATGGCAATGTCTGCCTTTCAAATGTGTTTGTAAGACTTAATATAAGCCAAACACCTGTTATGAAACAATAAACTTGATTAGGGCAAAAATTAATCTTTATCTATTCTTTTCTTTTCTCTTTGCTCCTTCTCTCTCCATTCCTGTTTTCCCCTCATTCTTCCTACACCTTCCTTACCCTCCCCCCCTAGTCTTATTCTGGATGATCTGAAGGAAGACATTAATTGTTAAAGAACATCTGGTTCTTGTCATTCTATATAGAAAAAAATCAATGATTTTGAGGACCCTGAAGAGAATCATTGATTTTGTAAAGGCTTAATAAAAAGTCAACAACCAAACAAAAGCCTTTTCCCCTCTGAATCATTACATTCTGCTGTTTCTGAACATCTGGACAGAGGGCGAGGACTGCCTTTGCTCTGCCTTCTCATGACACTGCTGCTTGGGCTACATCGGTGGATATTTATGCCTCATTTGGAGCACAAACCATCATTCCAGCCTTCTCTTTCTGCAGCTGCCACTAACTATGGGGGTGAATTCCTTTCCAACTTTGAACTTCAGTTTTTAAAATGGAGCAAGTCAGGCGAGACTTGCTGTAATTGATGAAAGTCGATGAAAATACCACTCAGGTTTAATGCTTAATTGTGCCCTCTTATGTCATTTCCTGGGTATCCATCTCATCTTGACAGCAAGCATGTCAAGCAGGGGACAGTGTCACACTCCATAAGAAAGAGCACAACATTTAGATGTAGAAACCCTGGGTTCAAGGCCCAGCTCGACAACCTGCTGACCCATGTGACCTGCAGTGAGTCACTGCATCATTGCCATCTGTGCTTTCACCTCCACTGTAAAACAGGGCTGATGTACTCAAAACAAGGAATTGTGAGGACTAAATAAGCTAATATGGCACTTGATAAAAAGCTGTTCATTTCGCTCATTGTATTGCATGCAGAGCCTAGGGCTGGGAAAGGTTAAATAAGATTTTGTTGAATGCCACCTGTTTTCAGAACAAAGCTGAGACTTTTGCTATTATTGACTTAAAAATCACCGAAGAAGAGTATTGTAGACATATAATTAAAACATTTCACTTCCAGTGCAAAATTTTAAACCAAAAACCAACACTTTCAAAACCAGTAAAGGCTTTAAGTAATGTTATGTAAATAACAATGATGTTAATACTTTCTAGGTGCCCTAAGATTTATGTGGTAAGAATAAAATTCAAAATTAAACCTGAAATGAAATATTAACGCTCTCTCAGTGGGATTAATTTTGTTAGGTTGTTGTTGCATAAGTACATAATTCTTCTTAAATTTGCATAGATGAATTTCAAAACTTATTTTCTAATTATAGAAATAATATTCTAGAAAATAGTAAAAGTGTAAATGTAAAACTAGTTGTAGAAGAGTTCCCCAGAGAAACAGAACTAATAAGCTATATTAAAAAATTGGCTCATGCAATTCCTAAGACTGAGAAGACTCTCAAGATCTGTCGTTGGCAAGCTGGAGACCCAGGGGAGCTGATGATGAGCTCAGTCCAAGTCTGTGTCTGAGGCTGGAGAAGATCGATGTCCCAGCTCAAAGACAGCCATTTGGAGAGGTTTTCTCTGATCATTCACCTTGTTATTCTACTCATGTCCTCAACTGATTGGATGAGGCCCACCACACTGGGGAGGGCAGTCTGCTTTACCCAGTCTATTGATTTAAACACTAACTTTATTTAAAACACCCTCACAGAAACACTTAATAATTTCTGATCAAATATCTGGCCATCAGGTGGTACATTATTGTGGCCCAGTCACACTGATACATAAAATTCACCATCATGCTAACATTATAGAACATTTGGGAAATACAAAAAAGAGAACTTTCCTAAATTCTGCCATCCAAAGATAACCATTATTAGAGTTTTGGCATGTTTTATTTAGACTATTAAAAAAAATAACACAGATGAGTTTTTAATCACCTGTTCTATTTGACTGGAGATTTCATGTTGTCTTAGGAAAGTATCTGAAATCTCTTATTATACCCCTGATTTTGTGCTTACACAGCAATTATTATTAGAAAACCTGCTTCAAATATATAAAAAGCACTGTTGTGATAACCAGATAAAGTGAGCATGCCCCCCAGCCTCGTGCCTCATCCCAAGGAGAGTGAAGTGACAACTAAGTTAAGCGGACAGAGTGGGGTGGGGAGAAGGGGTGGCAAAGCCTGAGAGACACCGGGGAGTCTGTGTGCCTTCTCTGAGCTGATGCTCACCTCAGGGGGCAGCACCACGTGTCAGCCTACTGCTTTCTCCCACTTTAGTCCCCTCACTCTCCCTGTGTCCCTAGGTAATGGTGTGAATGAGAGGGGAAGCCTCTCTGAAGAGAGTGAGGTGGCTTGTTCAGCATTTTAAGCCTTTTAGCTAGTGTCCTTTATCATGGATGGATTGATTGGCAATTTGTGCGGTGGGCAAGGGGTTTTGAAATATAACATAAGTGCTTCCTGAGATGTCAGGACTTTAATGTTAGTGGTCTGAACAAGGATGTAATTCATATCTGCAGGTGCTTACTCTAGTATCAAGTATTTTAATAACATCATGCCTGTGGAATGCATAGTTCCCAGGTGCCCTATTTGTATTCTGATATGCCCAGGTCTTTTCCTATGTGTGTTTTTCTTTCTTAAGGAGCGCTCATTTCCTTCAATAGGATATGTTTTATTTCATCTCTTTTCCTGCATTTACTCATATTAATGTCACTACCCTCACTGGTAATAGCTGCGCCTGGAAATAGTCTACGTATCCATGTAAATACTAGCCCAAAACGCAGCCTGGGATGCATTACCATGAGATGAGGGACTGGAATGAAGGGGAAGCAACAGTTGCTTTTGGAGTTCTACTTAAATGCTGGCCAGTGAGAGAACATTTGAAGGGACTCATCAGGATGGCATGGTGGCCTTCTGGGAGAGCCGACAGGACAATTCAGGTTGTAGATACTCCATTTCCATGCAGAAAGTGCTTGGTTGAATGACAGAAAAGCACAGCACAGTCAAGAGGTCGCTTTGGGTGTCATATTTCTCTTATTCCTCTGTCTTGGTGCAATATCTGAATGTTTGTGATTGATGAAGCAGGAAACTTGGGAAGGTTAGGACTCCTAGGCCTGCAGGGCTCAACTATGGGAGCAAAAAGCCATCTTTTGGTCAGGTTACACTCTTCTATCTCTTTTTCTGGTTCCTCACTTACGTATCTGGGAGGTTGCTTTGTGTATGCAGGAAGTCTTGCTCAGTAGAAGGTATCTGACCTGGACCATAGGCAAATTTGTCCTACCTGCTCTCTCGACTCCAAAGTTCTATCTGTGGCATGGAGCTAGCAACCTGCCTGCTGTTTCTCACAGGGAAGCATGGAGAGGAAACAGGTGTGGAGGGATGTTACAACATACAGTATGTTATAAGCACTGCAAAAGAGCAAAGGCTGTGTTCACAGTGACGTGTTTAGAACACAGCATGAATTTTCCTCCAGAAACTAGGTCACAATGTGGGATGCAGATCATCTGTCCTCCTCTAATAGTCCTGTTCTGATAGAAACCTAGATGCTGTAATTCCCACAGTAATGGTTCACTCCTCCCTCCAGCAGATAAAATTCCTATTGGATCTGCTAGTGTAAAACAGGGTGAAGGGACCCTATCTCACTGTTAGGAATGGAGACTCTTAAGGACACAGGGAGACAAGCAGGGGCAGCCATTCATGAGCACGGGCTGCTGGAAGTCAGAGAAACTGATATGGAGCATGTCGTGTTATGTTATGTATTATCTGGGATGTACTATATGTATCATATAATATTAGATATATATTTGCAAGTTCTGCAATAAATACAAGCTGGGATCCCTGGGGTCCACTGCAGATAGCCAGCTTCCCTCTTAGGCTGCTGGTTGAAATTGAAACAACTTTAACTAATCAACAAAACATACTTTAAAAAAGAAGAAATAGTCCCTTCTTGTTTGAACTGCTGGGGTGTCAATTATTAAAAAAAAAAAAAAAAAAAAGTTAAAATATAGAGGTTTAAGATAAACATTTCTTGGTTGTGCAAAGAACAGCTCAGTGAAACCTTAGTTTGCAAATTTAAAAATTCTGTCTTTCATGCAAAAGATAGATTTCAAATAAATTAGAATCTCTAAGAAAAATCAGAATAATGTAAAATGTTGTCTTTGTGGGCAAAGTTGTATCTCCAATACATTTTCTTTTACAGATTTCTGCCCCCTCTATTTGGATATAGGTCGCCCTCTTGCTAAAAATGATTGCTGGTTCTTGATGAAGCCATTTCCCAGCAGGAAGGTGGGGGACAAGACTCTCCAGATAATGCTGATGGAGGGAACCCTGACCTGAGACAACACTGAAGGCTTAAAGTTCCATGTGCAAAGGTCTTCAGAATGTTCCATCAAGCTAAATAAAATGCCCCCCAGCAGGAGGCTGGTGGTGGGTTCCTGGCACTCACTGATGGGTAGGAGAGATTTAGGGGATGTCACCTGAGACCAGGAGACCAAGTTTTCCCTGACAGTGAAAATCCCTGATGTCAATCACCAATTAAGGGGACAGATCCAGGGGTGGAAAAGAAGACAGGGTGGTGTTGGGGAGAGATGGAGATGGGGTATTAAAGTCATATGTTTTCATGGAAAGTGGGGGTGCTAGAGGCCCCTCTAGCTCTGGTGGTGGAAGAAGATTCCATAGGAGGTGGAACTTGCCGCAGCTTCAGGCTGGGGGATGAGAAGCAGGGGTGGGGCGTTTTGGGGTAGGAAGACGTGAAGACCTAGTTAGATTACAGGTATCCCTGTTTTTTTGAAAATTCAAATTGTACCATTTCACTTTTATGGAAGACCTACATTATTGTCACTGACAAGAAAGAACCCCAAATAGGATTTTGCTTTTATGGAAAAAATGATGAAAAGCAAAAACAGAATCAAGTATGTATTTGTTTGGCAGCAGCCAGTCCAGAGACAGCGCACCCCGAGCAGTGGGAGCAGCTGGCCAAGCTCCTTGCCTGGGAACCACACTCTGCATCTCAGCATCCAGCTCTGCAGCTGCAAACTATGGCATTGAACGTCTGGGCTTTACCTCAATTGATTTTGTGCATCCGTTAGCAAGATGTGACCTAAGGTATCAGGAAAGCTAAAAGAGCTCAAGAGGATCGTAATGATTAATGTCCAACTGTATGTTACGGTGAATGAAATAAAGGCATTATGCATGCGTTGAATTAATGGTAATTGCTTCTTCTCTTTATCCCAGTTTGGTTTAGGTTTCATAGTGGAGAAAACTACAGGGGTGATGGAGGAATCAAATGAGAGAACTTATTCAGGAGAGATTTTCTGTGGTTTAAGTTGGTTGTAGGGTGCATTCTGAGAGCTGTTTTCAGTGTATAAGTATCACATATCTTTGTTAGATTTATTCCTAAATATTTCAGATATTTTGTTGCTACTATAAATGGTATTTTACATTTCATTTTCTGATTGTTTTATGCTACTATGTAGACATCTGACTGGTTTTTGTATATTAACTTTTCATCCTGAAACTTTGCCAAAACCATTTATTAGTTCTCGTGTCATCATATTTGTTCTACTAACTTTCTTGCTTCGGTTCCTTTTGAATATCTTTTATGTTTCTATTCAGCTATATCTACTGATGTTATCATCAACATCATTCCTGACTCAGCCTCCACTGATATTTCCTTTTGGTTGTGGGCTGCATATTTCTTCTGCTTTGTGTGTCTGACAATTTTGTTGGACACCAGACATTGTGCATTGACATGATTTGGTGCTGAATATGTTTGCATCCTAACCAGCAGCCCTAAGTTTTGTTCTGGGATGCAGTTATGTTGCTGAAAAATGGTTCAATCTAATCCTTTTGGGTCTTCTGCTTAAGCCTTTTCAGGTGAGGTCAGAGCAGTGTTTACTTCAAGATTAATCTTCCTCTAGAGGTGGAAACAAGCCCCTCTCTGGTGCTGGGATGGCTTGCATGCTATGGGATTTTCCCCCGTGGCTGTTTAGCACAGGCTCTGTTCCTGGCCCATGTCAGCTCTGGACACATTTCCCTCTGATCCTGTTATGTGATTCTCTTGCTGCCCTCAGGTGGTTTCCTCACACTTGTGCTGAGTCATGTTCACTGCCCGCATGCATGTGCCCCAGGGACCTCTGCAGAGCCCTGGGCTCTCTTCTGCCAGCACCCTGCCAGCTGTGAGCTCAGAGGGTCGGGGCTCCCCCAACCCCAGCCCCTTCCCTGAGTTCAGGGAGACTGTAGGGATCTGCTGGATTTCTCTTCTCCGTGCTGCAGACAAGAAACCTTTCCCAGGCTATATGTCTGGACAATCACTGGGGCTCACCTCCTTTGTTTTCCACATTCAGGGACACTGCCCTTTGTTTTCAGATGTCTTCTGTTTGGAGAACCATTGCTTTGCGTTGGTCTGGTGTTTTAGGTTTCAGGGAGGAGGGTGAGCCTAACCCCTGGTACTCTAGCTCAGCCAGATGGGAGTGCATGGCTTAAAAGGTGATCCCTGCACAACAGAATGGACTTTTAAACAAAAGTACAGTTTTATCATAAAGGATATAAGTCAGCTCCACCCAAATGAAGACAGATGGGATGAGGGCTTCAGGGTCCTGGAGACAGGGACTTATCCCCAGAGGGTACACATGGTCACCATCCCAGCACAGCAATGTGCTCTTCGGCCATGAAGCTCATCTGAGTTTTGCAGTCAGAGCTCATAGTGGGGTTTCGTTCCCCAGGTGCGATTGATTAAGTCACTGGGCATAGGACTGAACTTCACCTCTGCCCCTCTCCTCTCGGGAGGTCAGGCAGGCTGAAACACATGGCTTGCTCTCATGAACTAGCCTCCATGCTGAGTTACCGCCTCTCCTTGAACTCAGGTGTGTCCCTAGAGGCTCATCAATAGCAACGACGCTGCCATGACCCAGGATATCCAAGGATATGGAATATCTCTCAAGAACCAGGGACAGCATGTCCATTGAGTGTCCATTGGTGGCAACTAGTCATGTACCCCCATGTAGGTACAGTGAGGGTGGGGGGAAAATGTGGTTTCTGGCTGAATGATTGCTTTACAGGGAAGACTCCGCACTGGGAGAGGGAAGTGCAGATCTCAGGCAGGTAGTTCTCTCCTGCGCTGCCTGCTTATCTCATAGATGAGCACTGCAAGACTCAGTTGAAGGGACAAAAAAGGTTTCCTTTTGTTGTTGCTATTTAAATCCTCACCGGAAGGCATTGTTTCTTTGCTTTTAGAGAGGGGGAAGGAGAGAAACAAGGATGCAAGAGAGAAGTATCAATGGTTTGCCTCTTGTACATGCCCAGACCAGGAATTGTATGTGGTCAGACTGGGGATCAAACCCACAAACTAGGCATGTGCTCTGACTGGAAATTGAATGCACAACCTTTTAGTTAGGGGATGATGCCGCTCCAAACAACTAAGCCACATTGGCCAGGACTGAAGGAAAGGAAGTTTCAGTCAAGGAAAATGACCATGGTGGCAACTGGCATAGTGAGATCTGCGCTTGCAGCTCCTAAATCTTGTCTCCCAAATCTTGTTTCTGTTCAGGGGATGCTGGCAGCTAGCTGGCCTCACAAACCATCAGTTACAGCCAGGAGTTCTGATAATGAGAACAGTTCCCCTGGTCTTCAAAGTGGCATTGCTTATGTGGTGAAAGAAATTTTTACTGCAAAACAGAGTTCAATTTCTAGGGAGCCTCACTTTGTTTTCTTTGTTTGACTAAAACCTCAAGTAAGAGAAGGGAATGTAGTGGGAATAATTAGCCGCAGCGGGTGGTATAAATCCAAAGAGAAAAATAATTCATCAACTTTAAAGCAACTCATTTAAAGCTGCGAGTGTGGTTTATTTGACCTGCATTAGGGAGCAAATATTAATGAAGAAGTAAAGGCAGCTTATGGCTTTTTCAGTTCTTTCATTTCCCACTAGATGTCTTTGATAGAAACTAATTATCAATGCTCTTGATTTAATTTGGAAAAAATTGGATGAAGGTTTTTCTTAAGTCCCATGTCAATGTTCATAACCCAGGAGAACTGAAATTAACCCTGCTCCCTGCTCAGTAACTGCCTTAGTCAGTGGGGCCAAGGTGTTCACTCAGAAAACAAGAAAAATTATTATTATTATTATGGTGATTATTATTTTCTAAATAAAAGTTTCTTGTGGGAATGCAGGAAGACCAGAGGAAATCTGTGCAGTGCTAAAATTCATTTATTAAGCCACTAAGCAGATACCGCAAAACTTTCATTAATTGAAAACCAATTAAATGGAATTAATTTTTTTTCCCTCTACATTCCACTTTCAAGAAAAGAGTCCAAGGTAAGAAAATGAGATACTGTTAGGAACTTATCTTCAAATCAACTTTCAATAAATATCATGTTTATGATTCATTACATATTACATATGAATCCCTACCATGTACACTTTCTCCTTTTCTCTCCAGAGCCTTCTTAATTATTGATGTTAGCCAGGGTTACGTCTTGAGTTCTCTTTCTCTCTTTTTCTGTAGTGTAAGATTGGGATTAGGAGTGTGGCTTTGGGTTCGAATCCTGGTGTCACGGTAAGCTTTGTGACATCATCTGTAGAATAGGAAAAATATTACTGCCCACTTACAGGGTTGTCTAGATGATTAATTGAGTTAATACAGGCCATGAGCTGGAGTAGCAGCTGGTATGGAGCATGTGCTCAGTAAATGTTTGCTGTTGTCGCTATTATTATCATTGTCATTGTTGTCATCATTGTCATCATCATCATCATCATCATCAGAGGTTACCCCTAGATGGCACTTTGCCTCCTCTATACCCACAGTTGCAGCTTCCATTTGCATGCTGATATGGAGAGCACTCAAAGAGAAGTACAAAAATATATGCGTGTATTTGTAACTAGGATCTTTGTTCCATGGTTTAACTGCGAGCTGGACTTTCCTTCCATCGACCTCACCTTTTTAGAGAGTCATAATATCATTCCCAAGGAACCAGTCATACATTTAGGGTTCTGCAGTTCCTTAAATCCCATCACTGCAGGCTAGGGTCATGCTGCCCCCCTCCCCACCAGACCCCATGCCGGCATTCTGACTACTGCTGCCTTCCTCCAGCGAGATCTGAACCACATGCCCAGCAGATTGGGCCTCCTTGTGAGTGGGACACATTTAGGGGGCCCAAGTGTCTCTCTTATCACTCACCAGGAGGCAGGTGTGATTTACTTTTTCAGAAAACTCACCACCAATAAGTCTATCACGCCTTCTCTCCCTATTATTCTTGGTCACCATCCAAGATCCTCTGAATTTCTGGCACTTTTACAGCCCTCCACTCCCTCACCACCCACCTCCCCAGGCCCTTGCTCTCCTATTCAAGCCTCCTGTGGTCCCACAGAGAGCAGGTCTCTACACCCTCAACCTCTTCACTAGAGATCGCCTCTCCTTCCAGGCCTTCCTTCCCTGAAACCAGGCTGTCTCCTAAGGACACCACTTTCCTGGGTCGCTGCCTCAAATGGGTAATTATCATGTTCTCGCTCCTCACATGCCTCAGGAGGGAGGAAATCCTGCTTTCCTGCTTGCTGCATTGTTCACAGGACTAACTCCTCTGGATATATTATGCTCTGCACTCCTGACCAAAGCCCCTCACCCCACAAAAATGCTAATGTAAGGTTCAGCCTGCAGATTTCCACACTAGGCCCAGCTGAGGGCCCTGCCTATACCTATTTCTCACTTGTTATACTTTCCACAAATACAAATGCAGCATGCCCCATCGTTCTCCAGAATGGTTCCATCCAGGATCTCTGAAATATCTGGCCATCTCATGCAGTCACTCCGGTTCCCAGTGCTCCTTGATTGGGTGGTCCATTCTTACCACTGTCCTCCTTCAGTGTTGTAGCCCAGCTCTTCCCCTCACTGGTGTCCATTTCATTTCCTACCTAGCTTAAACTTCGCGGTTTGTTGTTTCCACTTTTTTCTTTTCTTATTGATTGACTTCCTTGCCCCCATATCCTCTTTCTGTTGTGTCTACTTGAAAAATAAAAAAACAACAAAACCCTGCATCAAGTCAAGTATCTGCTTTCACCTTGCCTCAATCAGGACTACTGTGCCACTAGAGAAAATAGTACTATTGTAGAGATTGGTACTCTTTGAATTTAGTTTTTTAGCCTTAATTGGGCCCTCTGATTCTCTGAAGTAATAATTTCAAAACATTATAAGCCTTCTTAGTGGCCTATAATACCCTACATTTCAGGCCCTCTGTTGCTTCTCTGACTTTACTTCCTACTATTTTTCTGCTTACTCACATCTGTTCGACCCCATGGCCTCCGGGCCAAATCTCTAATATCTGTGATGGTCAGTTTATGAGTCAGCTTGACCAAGCTGTAGTCACCTGTTAGTCAATCCAACATTAACCCAGGTGTTGCCCTGAGGTGTTTTATAGATGTGATGAAAGCCAAAGGCAGATCATTCTGGGTACTGTGGTGGCTTTAAAATGATGCTTTAAAGGATGGAGACTTTTAGAGTATCTTGGGATGGAGGTGAATGTCTTTTGCATATTGGAGGCATGTGAATCTTTGGGGGCCATATGGTGCACTGTGGTAAGCTGGAGAATGGACCTCAAATATATCCAGGTCCTAAGCCTTGCAATCTTAGCATATTACCTTACATGGCAAAAGGGACTAGCAGATGTCATTTGGTCAGATCTTGATTTGGAGATGGGGAGACTATTTGGATTATCCTGGTGGGTATCAACTATAATCACAAGTGTCCTTATAAGAGGAAAGCAGGGATAGTACTTTTGACCTTGGAAGAAGAAGTAGAAAATGTGAGGATGGAAACAAGAGGCTGGTGAAACAAAAGGGGTCATAGGAAAGAAATTCAGGCAGTCTTTAGAAGTTAGGAAAGGTGAGGAACTTGATTCTCCTCTCTGTTCTGCAGAAAAAACAGCCCTGGCCACACCTTGACCCTGTGAAACCAATGTTGAACTTCTTTCTTCCAGAACTATAAGAGAACAAACCTGTGCTGTTTTATTTATTTATTTAATTTTAAAAAATGATGATGGGTTTTTTTGGTTGGTTGGTTTTAAAGGTTTTATTTATCATTTCCAGAGAGGGCAAGGGAGAAAGGTAGAGAGGGAGCAGGACATCAATGTGCGGTTGCCTTTTACCTGCCTCCAGCTACGGATCTGGCTAGAGACCTGGCTTGCAACCTGGTTATGTGCCCCCTTGCTGAGAATCGAACCAGCAACCTTTGAGTTTGCAGGCTGACCCCTTATCCACTGTGCCACCAGCCAGGGATAAACTGTACTGTTATAAATCAAATGTTTCGTGGCCATTTGTTAGAGCAGCAGTAAGGAACTTATATGATGTCTGACATGCTCCTGCCTTATCTCTTGTGCACTACTAGTCCTTCCTCCTGAAATACTGTTTCCCCAGGTGTCCATCAGGCTCCTGCATCAGGTCCCAGCATTTGCTCATACCTGCAAGTCCCAGGGAGGCCTGCCTTCACCTCTCCACTGGACACAGCTCTCTGTTCCCTACCTCCCCCTCCTCAGCACCTTCAGCACTCTTGCCCTGTTCTGTTTTCTTATGGTACTTAGAACTTCTGAATATACTGTGTAACTTATTTATCATGTTCATTGTTTATCATCAGTCTCCCCATGCTGGAGTAGGAGCTTCACAAGGGAAGGGATCTTTGTTTTGTTCATGAATGAATTTCTTCTACTATGTCTACTATGTAGACAGTGCCTGCTACATAGTAGGTACCCAATAAAACTCATTGAATGAATGAATGAATGAATGAACTACCCTTTAGATCCCTTCACTGCTCCTCTCTGCAGATGATCTCACCTCCAGTTTTATAAAAAAAGATAAAATACTCTCTGAGAGGGCACCACCAATTTTCTGGCTTCATACCTACTCCCTGTCACCACCGCCACCCCCCACCATGTCCAACTGACCAGGACACTCCGCCAGGGTTCTGGCTTTCACCTACTCCCACCTATTTAGAAATATCAGACTTAAATTATCCCCTTATGCTCATTCTTTATCTCTCTCTTTTTCTTGGCTTTCCCCCATCAATATTTAAGCATGCTAATGTCTCTCCCAATCTAAAAACAACAATATTCTCTTGAATCTTTTCCTTCTCTAGATACTTCTTCATGTTGTTTCTTCTCTACTGCCAAACATCTTCAGCAGTCATTATTGTTATCTCTGCCTTCTCACTGCCCATACATTCCTGCATCACCTGCCATCTGGCATCAGCCCACCATTCTTCACCGAGTCTGCCGATGCTGAAGTAGAGGATGATGTCTGCAACTAAATTCATGAGCTGCTTGCTCTGTGGTCCTTAATAGATGAGCTCTTGGCAGCGTGAGGCGATGACTGCCACACCTTCCCTCTTGAAACTGTTGTCGTTGCTTTTTGCAAGAATGACTTTTTGGAGTCTTTCTCTGCTTCTCTGTACTTTACCAGTTAGCTCTTTATTTTTAATAGGTTTTAATGTTTTAAAGCAGTTTTTAGATGTACAGCAAAACAAAGCAGAAAGTATGGAGTGAGTTCCCATATATCCCCAACCTCCACTCACACAGCCTCCCCCATCATCAACATCCCCCACCAGAAAATACCTTTGTTACAATTGATGAACTTATATTGATAGTTTATTGTCATCTAACATCTCTAGTACACATTAGGGTTCACCCTTGATATGGTACCTTCTACGGGTTTGGACAAATGTATGATAGAACATATTCACTATTGTCATACGGTATAGTTTCTCTGCCCTGAATATCCTCTGCACCCCCACTCCCACCCCACTGATCCTTTTACTGTCACCACGGGTTTTCCTTTCCAGAATGTTCTACTACTGGGCTCATACCGTCAGAAGCCTTTTTAGATTGGCTTCTTTTCTTTCACTTAGAATTATGTGTTAAGTTTCCATGTCTTTTCATGGCTTAATAGCTCAGTTTTTTTTGACACTCAATACTATTCAATAGTCTGAATGTGCCATAATGTATTTATCCATTCATTTATGAAAGACGTTTTGGTTGCTTCCTAGCTTTGGCCATTATTATGAATGAAGTTGCTATAACTATCTGTGTGCAGATTCTTGTGTGGACATCAATTTTAACTCCTTCGGTAAATACCAAAGGGTGTAATTGCTGGATCACATGGTAAGAATATATTTAGTTTGGTAAGAAACTTCGAAATTCTTTTCCAAAGTGGCTGTACCATTTTGTATTCCCACTAGCAGTGAATGCGAGTTCCTACTGGACTACATCCTCACTATCATTTGGGGTTTCAGTTACCTTTTCACATTCTTCTTTATTTTCCCCTTAAATGTTGCTGTCTTCCAGAATTTTGCCCTAGACCAGCTTTTCTTTTTGTACTACACATCCTTTATAACCCATGACCATCTAGAAGCCAATGGTCTCAAATGGATTACTTCATTAGATATGTCCCACTGCTGTGCTGGGTGTGTGGCTGAAGCATGCCTCAGATTGACACTGCATAGAGTTTCTACCTGGAGTCTAAAGATGAAACTTGGGTAAGTGTTCACAAGTTAAGCAAGCTCATTTTGAATAATAGTAGTTCTATTGAAACAAGTTCAGAGTAATAGTGGAGAAGCGAACTTGGCTGGTGCAAGGCTTCATGACTTCTTTGGACAGAATGTCAGGGAAGGTCTCATTGAGGAGGCAGTCTTCAAGCTGAGCAGGGCTGGGGCTGAGTGGGGCTGCTGAGCACAGAATTTAAGGGGGCATCAAGATCTGAGTAGTCAGAATTAATACTACTTTAAACATTTTTTATTTATTGACTTTATTTTTTAAAGATTTTATTTATTTATTTTTATTTTTAGGGCAGGGAAAGGAGAGAGAAACAGAATGAGAGGAACATCAATATGAGAGACAAACATCAGCTGGTTGACTCTCATACACTCCAACCAGTGACCAAATACAACCCAGGCATGTTCTCTGACCAGTAATCGAACCGGCAACTTTTTGCTTTGCAAGATGATGGCCAACCAGCTGAGCCACAGCAATCATTTATTGATGAGAGAGAGAGAGACAGAGAGACAGAGCGGCATTATTTTGTTGTTCCACTTATTTATGCATTCATTGGTTGATTCTTGTATGTTTCCCAATGGGGTATCGAACCTGCAACCTTGGTTTATTGGGATGATGCGCTAACCAACTGAGCTACAACACCCACCAGGCAAGATAAATACTATTTTTGTATGATATTTTTATTTTGTGTGTGACATTTTAAATTAATTAATTATTTAAAAAATATTTTAGTCACTATTTTTAGATAGAAGGGCAGGAAGGGAGGAAGAAAGGGAGAGAAACATCAATGTATGGTTGCCTGTCACCTGCCTCCAGCTACAGACCTGGCTTGCAATCTAGTTATGTGCCCTGACTGGGGAATCAAACCAGCGACATTTGGGTTCACAGGCCAGCACCTGAGCCACCAGTCAGGGCCTGTGTGACATTTTTTAAAAGTGAAAGTAAAGTAGAAAAACAAAAACAAAAACGTAAGGAGCAAACTATTAAAAATTTCAATAAAAAGGAGCAGTAAGCTGAAACTTATTAAAAATTATTTAAGATCATCACTTGTTTAAGAGATGTCAAATATGACAATTCTCTCAACTGAAAATGAGCTAAACAAATAAGTAGATTTTGAACATGTTATTGATGAATTTGCTTCTGTGAAGCCAGGAATGTAAAATTACAATAAATTCTGGTTTTGTTATAAATAAAATATTTAAACTTAATGTTGTAAGTTTTAATAGTACTTACTTTTCAAGTTTTCAGTATTTTTTCAACATAATATTAATATTCTGTAATATTAAACATTTAAGAAATACAAGGAAACATATATGGGGGAGCATATTTTTCCTCTCACCTCAGGCTCCTTCCTGTATGGTTTTGTATAGCACAAGGAACCAGTCTCATGGTTATATTTGGAAGAATGTTCCAGGCAGAGGAGGCATCCTGTGCTGGTGCCAGTGACAGAAGGAGCCCCGTATAGTGAAGGAACTGACAGAAGACTAGTGTGGAAGGAAAGGGAGAGATGTATGAGATAAGGTACCTGCAAGGACCAGATCTTGTGGGCCCCTTAGAAAAGAGGGATGAATAAATGTAGACATCTTTTCTAGTTACATTGAGGAGTCATAGAAAGGTTTTAAGCAGGAAGTGACATATAGTGTTATGTTAGTTTCAGGTGTAGACATAATTCCATCTATGTAGATTGTAAAATGATCACCACAGTGGGTCTAGTTAACATTTATTACCACCCATAGTTATACATTGTTTTTTATTGTAATGAGAACTTTAAAAATCTCCTCTCTTAGCAACTTTCAACTATGCAATCCAGTATTGTTAACTATAGTTACCATGCTTCACAAGACATCCCAGGACTTACTTAACTTATGGCTGAAGTTTTGACCACATTTACCCATTTCACCAATTGCCCCCCTCCCCACAACATCCGGCAATTATCAATCTTTCCTCTGTATTTATGACTTGAGTTTTTTGTTTGTTTTTGTTGGTGTTCGTTCTTTTTAAGATTCATTGGGCTAGTGAGATCATATGGTATTTGCCTTGGACTTATTTCATTGAGCATAATGCCCTCAAGGCCCATCCATGCTACTGCAAATGACAAGGTTCCCTTCTTTTTATGTCTGCATCATATACAAGATCTGTCCCGAAAGTACTGGTGTCAATATAATTAAAACATTTTGCAAAAAAAAAAACAAAAACATTTCGCATGGTTGATACATTCGGGACAGACCTTGTATACATACACAAACTTTACAGTATAAGTTTTTATTTATTTCTTATATTCATTGGTGTATATAATTGTTTCATTTTTCCTCTATTGCTCTCCCCCTGCCCCACCCTCCCTGTCTCCTCTCTCGTGGTCATTCCCCACCTCATTGTCCATGTCCATGGGCCTTTCATATTAGCTTCTTAACTAAACCTTTACCCTACTTTGTCCTCTCTTCCCTCTCCCCTAGTCACTGTCATTCTGCTCCTTTTGTTTTCATGTCTCTGGTTCCATTCTGCTCATCTGTTTTGTTTATTAGTCTCCTGTATTAAATGAGATCATATAGTATTTGTCTTTTCCTTACCTGGCTTAGTTCACTAAGCTTGATGATACTCTCCAGTTCCATCCATGTTATTGCAAATGGTATGAATTTCTTCTTTCTTCCAATGCATAGTATTCCATTGCATAAATGTATCACAGTTGTTTTTTTTTTAAGAGATTTTATTTATTATTTCCAGAGAGAGAGCAAGGGGCAGAAGCAGAGAGAGACATCAATGTAAGGTTGCTCCTCACCTGCCTCCAGCCACAGACCTGGCTGGAGACTTGGTTTGCAACCTGGTTATGTGCCCTGGCTGGGAATCGAACCAGCAACCTTTGGGTTCGCAGGCTAGTGCCTTAACCACTGGGCCACCAGCCAGGGCTGTATCACAGTTTTTTGATTTATTTATCTACTGATGGGCACTTAGGCTGTTTCTAGCACTTGGCTATTGTAAATAGCGCTGCTATGAAAATAGGGGTGCATAGGTTCCTCTTAATTAGTGTTTCTGGATTCTTCAGGTATAATCTTAGCAGTGGAATTGCTGGGTCATAAGGCAGTTCTATTTTAAGTTTTTTGAGGAATTTCCATACAGCTTTCCAGAGTGGGTGCACCAATAGGCATTCCTTCCAGCAGTGCACTAGAATTCCCTTTTCTCATATCCTCACCAGCACTTGTTGTTTGTTGATTTGTTAATGATGACCACTCTGATGGGTGTGAGGTGATATCTCATTGTAGTTTTAATTTGCATCTCTCTGGTGGCTAATTATGTTGAGCATTCTTTCATATGCCTATGGGCCCTTTGTATGTCCTCCTTAGAGAAGTGTCTGTTCAGGCCCCTTGCCCATTTTTTAATTGGGTTGCCTGTCTTCCTGGTGTTAAGTTGTATAAATTCTTTATATATTTTGGAGATCAAATCCTTGTCTGAGGTGTCATTAGTAAATATGTTTGCCCATATGGTTGGTTCCCTTTTCATTTTGTTGATGTTTCCTTAGCTGAGCAGAAACTTTTCAGTTTGATGTAGTCCCTTTGTTTATTTGTTCCTTTATTTCCCTTGCCCTGGGAGAGATGTCAGTGAAAATATTGCTGCATGGGATATCTGAAATTTTTCTGCCTATGTTTTCCTCTACAACTTTTATGGTGGCATGGCTTATATTTAAGCCTTAATCCATCTTGAATTTATTTTGGTGTATTTATTTTGATGTAAGTTGGTGGCTAGTTTCATTTTTTCACATGTGCCTGTCCGGTTCTCCCAATACCATTTGTTGAAGAGGCTATTAGCACTCCATTTTATGTTCCTTCCCCTTTTGTTGCATATTAGTTGCCCCTAAAGTCCTTGGTTTATTTCTGAGATCTCTATTCTGTTCCATTAATCTGTATGTCTATTCTATTTTTTTTTTAATTTTATTGTTGTTGTATTACATCCATCCCCTTTTTTCTCCCCTCTGTCCAGTACCAGACTGTTTTTGATTACTATGGCTCTGTAATATAGTTTGATAGCTGGTATATTGTGTTCCCTCCCACTTCATTCTTCTTTCTCAAGATTGCTATAGCTATTCAGGGTTGTTTTTGGTTCCATATAATTTTTAAAGTATTTGTTTTAGTCTCTGAAATATGATATTTCTATTTTAATAGGGATTGTGTTGACTCTATAGATGGCTTTGGGTAATATGGACATTTTTATGATGTTAATTCTTCCCATCCATAAACATAGCATACGCTTCCATTTATTTGTATCTTCCTCAATTTCTTTCTTTAGTATTCCGTGGTTTTCTGAGTATAGGTCTTTTCTCTCTTTGGTTAAGTTTATGAATAGGTACTTTATATTTCTTGTTGCTACAGTAAATGAGATTTGATATCTAGTTTCTTTCTCTGATGTTTCATTGTTGGTATATAAAAATGTCTTAGGTTTCTGGATCTTGACTTTGTATTCAGCTATTTTGCCAAATTCATTTATTATGTTGAATAGTTTTTAAGTGGAGTTTATAGGGTTTTGTATGTATTACACTATCATGTCATCTGCAAATAATTACAGTTTCACTTCCTCCTTTCCAATTTGGATGCCTTTTATTTATTTTCTTGCCTGATTGCTGTGGCTAGACCTTCCAAAACTATGTTGAACAGAAGTGGAGCAAGTGGACACCTTTGCCTTGTTCCTTATCTTAAGGGAAAGGCTTTCCATTTTTGCCCATTGAGTATGATGTTTCAAGTTTCAGGTTTCTCATATATGGCCTTTATTGTGTTGAGGTATGCTTCTTCTATTCCCATGTTGCTGAGCGTTTTTATCATAAATGGGTGCTGTACTTTATTAAATGCTTTTTTGGCATCCATTGATATGATTTTATTGTTTTTATCTTTCATTTTATTTATGTGGTGTATCACGTTTATTGGTTTTCAGATATTGTACCATCCCTGCATCCCTGAGATGAATACCACTTGATCATGGTGTACAATCTTTTTAATATATTGCTAGATCCAGTTTGTCAATATTTTTTTGAGGGTTTTAGCATCTATTGTCATCAGTGATATTGGCCTATAATTTTCTTTCTTAGTTGTGTCTTGACCAGGTTTTGGAATTAGAATAATACTGGCCTCATGGGAAGAGTTTGGGAGTCTTCCCCCTTCTTGGAATTTTTGGAATAAGTTGAGAAGGATATGGGTGAGTTCTTCCCAAAATGTTTGGTAAAATTCACCTGTGTAGCTATCTAGTCCGGGGCTTTTGTGCACTGGAAGTTTTTGATTATTGCTTCAATTTCATTAGTTGTTGTTGGTCTATTCAGTCTTTCTGCTTCCTCTTGATTTAGTTTTGGAAGATTTTATGTTTCCAGAAATTTGCCCATTTTACTCAGGTTGTCAAATATTTTGTCATATAGTTGTTCGTAGTAATTTCTTACAATCTTTTGTATTTTTGTGGTATCAGTTGTGATTTCTCCTTTGTTGTTTCTAATTGTATTTATTTAGGTCATCTCTCCTTCTACCTTAAAAAAAATAAATTTATTGTTATTGTATTACATTTATCCCATCCACCCCCTCCCTGCCCCCCACTCTACTCTACTCTCTCTCTTCTTTTTTCTTGATGAGTCTGATTAATGGCTTGTCAATTTTGTTTATCTTTTCAAAGAATCAGCTCCTGGATTGATTGATCCTTTGAATTGTTCTTTTAGCCTCTATGTCATTTAATTCTGCTCTGATCTTGATTATTTCCTCTCTTCTACTAACTTTAGGTTCTGTTTGTTGTTGTTCCTCTAGTTCTTATAGCTATAAGGTTAGGTTGTTTATGTGAGCTTCTTCTAACCTTTTTAGGTAGGCCTGTATTGCTATGAACTTCCCTCTCAGGACTGCCTTCGCTGTGTCCCATAGGTTTTGGGCTGTTTTGTGTTCATTCTCATTTGTTTCCAGAAAGTTTTTGATTTCTTCTTTGATATCATTGTTATCCCAATTATTATTCAATAGCGTGTTAATCAGCCTCTATGAATTTGAATGATTTTGGGCTTTTCCCTTGAGGTTGGTTTCTAGTTTCAAGCCATTGTGAACTGAGAAGAAGTGTGATATAATTTCAATTTTTTTGAATTTGTGGAGGCTTTTTTTGTGTCCTACCATGTGGTCTGTCTTTGAGAAAGTTCCATGTGCATTTGAAAAGGAAGTGTATTTTGCCTCCTTGAGGTGAAAAATTCTATATATATCAGTTAAGTTCATTCAATCTAGAGTCTTGTTCAATGCCATAATATCCTTGGTTTTCTTTGCTTCAAAGATCTGTCCATTGTTGACAATGGGGTATTAAAATCCCCTACTATGAGTGTGTTCTTGTCTATATCCTTGCAGTCCTCTAGGTTTTTCTTATAAAATTGGGTGCTCCTATATTGGGTGCATATATGTTAACAAGTGTTATGTCTTCTTAATAGATTTTTCCCTTAAGTATTATGAAATGTCCTTCTTTGTCTCTTTTTGATGGCCTCCATTGTGAAGTCTATTTTGTCTGATATGAGTATTGCTACCCCAGCTTTTTTCTTATGTCCATTTTCTTGAAATATTTTTTTCAATCCCTTCACCTTCAGTCTGTGTAAATCTCTTGGTCTGAGGTCAGTCTATTGTAGATAGCATATATGTGGGTCCTGTTTTCTTATCCATTCAGCTACCCTATGTTTTTTGATTGGAGCATTAAATCCATTTACATTTAAGGCTATTATTGATAGGTATTTATTCACTATGATTTTTTTTTCTCTTTATACCTGTCCTTCTCTCTCTCTCTCTCTCTCTCTCTCTCTCTCTGTCTTCCTCTGTCTCTTTCTCTCTCTGTCTTTTTCTTCCTCTCCTATAGCAGTCCCTTTAACATCTGTTGCAATGCTGGTTTAGTGGAGATGTATTCTTTTAGCTCTTTTGTCTTGGAAACTCCTTATTTCACCTTCCACTTTGAATGAAAGCCTCGCTGGGTAGAATAGTTTTGGTTGGAGGCCTTTGCCTTTCACTGCTTGGGATATTTTTTGCCATCCTCTTCTGGCTTGTAGTGTTTCTGTTGATAAATTAAATTAGCTGATAACCTTATTAGAGCCCCTTGTATGTTATTAGCCATTCCTTTCTTATTGCCTTTAGGATTCTCTCTTTACCTTTGAATGCTGCCATATTAATTATGATGTGTCTTGGTGTAGGCCTGTTTGAGTTTGGGACCCTGTGTGCTTCCTGGACTTGGGTATCTTTCTCTCTAATCAAATTCGGGATGTTTTCTGTCAGTTTTTAAATTTATTCATTTATCAGTGAATACTTAGGGTGTTTTCACATCTTGGCCATATTAAGTAGCATTGCAATGAATATGGGGTTCCAGATATCTTTTTGAGGTATTATTTTTTGTTTTTGTTTTGTTTTGTTTTTGATAAATACCTAGGTGCTAGATCATATGGCAGTTCTATTTTTAATTTTTTGAGGAACTTCCACAGTGTTTTCCACGGTGGCTTCAGCAATATTCACACCAATAAATATAGGAGGGTTCCCATTTCTCCACTTCCTCACCAACATTTGCTTCTTGTCTTTTGATGTTAGCTATTCTGACAGGTGTGAAGTGGTAGATGTCTTTTTTTTTTTTTTTTTTTTTTTAAGATTTTATTCATTATTTTTAGAGAGAGAGGAAGGGAGGGAGGATGAAAAGGAGAGAAACATCAGTGTATATATAGTTGTCTTTCATCTACCTCCAGCTAGTGACCTGGCTGGAGACCTGGCTTGCAACCTGGGTATGTGTCCTGACTGAGAATCGAACCACCCACCCTTGGGTTTGAAGGGTGTTACTCAATCTGTTGAGCCACATCAGCCAGGGTTTGTTGTCTTTTGACACCTGTTCATGTGTTTCACTCTTCCTTACAGCATTAAATGCCATCACTACGCACCCAATTGATGAATTTAGAAATCTTATCCTTGATAATACCTCTCAGGCTTCATCACTTGTTTAAAGTTCAGCTTCTAATTCAAGCCACTTAGCCTTCTTCTTGACCAGGCCCAGTGCCATCTCTATAATTCAAGTCACCACCAGCTCTTTCCCTATCACTGCTGAAATTGTGCTTCCCAATGCCCCATAGCTACTCTCTTATTTGGTCTATATTCTCCAACTTAAATGGTCTTTCTAGAAATAAATTTACTCACACATCTTTTCTGCTTAATACTTCAATGGTTCCTTTCCCTCTCCATATAAAAACTGGACTGCTTAACAGTGTTTATAGGCCTTTTGCATCCCTCAAACCTTGCTTCCCCTGCACATTTGATACCCAGTACTGTAATTTCATGTGCTTAGATGCACCAGCTTTTTCTTGGTGTTGGTCCAAACCTCACATGGTCTGTTCTGCCTTTTCTCCTCTTGCATTTCAGGCTTCAGCTTAGATATTGTCCCCTTGACAGCTTTTACTAAACACAAATCCAGCTTAACACCTTCTCTTCATTGGTCTCAGTCTCTGTCACACAATTTCACAGTAGTCACAGGGTCTTCTTACCTGCAAAGCCACTCCCCTGGGTGCTCCAGGAGGGCAGAGTATGTCTCCCGTAGTGTGATTCGCAAGAACACTGGCTGAATTTCTCCATTTTTTCCTTGTCATATTCTGATGGGAGAGGAAGGGTGACCTAGCTAATGATCTAGGGGATGGATTATTTTATGCCAGATCACCTCACTTATTGGGGATCAGCCTGTGGGTTGGCCAGCCTTGGATCAGGTGTTCATTTTTGGTTCAGTTAAAGGCTATCCCTTACTCAAGGAAGATCTTCAGTCATTTGAGGACTAAGGGTGTTGAAAAGTTCTTAAACATGGCTGGAGGGCTTATTAAGCATTCTGAGTGACTAGCCAGCAGCAGCAGCAGCAGCGGGCAGCAGCTTTGGAGCAGGAAGGTGAGTTCCATCAGCCCATCTTTTGTTTATTTCATATTGTTTGTTCTTAAAAAAGAGTATTGGGATGGATCAATTACTGCTGTTCAGCTGAGGGCACTTAGTGGGCAGTGTTTACCTTCCAGGCCCCCCAGAGGTGGCTGGCCTTTCTTATGTTTGTTTGTGTTGCTCCTTGTCCCCTATGACACATGTGAGTTTACTTACTGGAGAACACAACATAACCTGTGTAAGGGGGAAACCCTCCTGGGGCTTTCTTCCCTTTCCTCAGAAGGAGGCAGTAAATGTGGGAGAATTCTGAGCATTCTACAACTCTCTGAAACACTTACATATCAGTCGTCATTAAACAACGAGAGGCCCTGCCTTTGTGAATCTTCCAGACAGCTGATTGTTTTCCATTCTAGAGGCAAAACTTGGGAAAATAATTTAAAGAATCTTATGAAACTCTTTTCTAGGATATTTGATTCTTTCCTTCACTGACAACACTGACCCAGTGAGTTACTGAATATTTTAAATATTGCTTAGGTGCCTTTCTCACATGCATCACTAATTATCCTAGGCCCTAAGGGATGAAGGGTTCTTTGCTTCAGCACTTACTAACCAAGGGCTGTTGATTTCTTTTAAAAATTGATTTATTGTTGCTGTATTACATTTGTCTCCATTGTTCCCCCATTGCCCTCCCCTGCACACTATTGACTTTTATTGGTTGTCAATTAATTAATTAAAAGCATATTAATATATGCTTTTATCGTCATCAATATCTTTCCTAGACTGTGTTCCTCTAGCATCTCTCCTTTGCCATATCCCCCCTCTCTTCTGAGTCTATTGTTGGTGGAAGATCAAGAAAACCAAGAGAAGGGGCTGTTGAGTGTCAACTTCTGAGTGAGGAAATTCTCCTGTCCACAAGAAGTGTGACTTTCCAACTTAGATGTATTCCTTCCTTACCTCCTCACCTACTTTAACATCATGTCTTGGATTCTTGGTCCTGTACCATGTTACCTATGTACTGACACTTAGAAGTTCTAATGGAAAATCATGGAGTTTAAACATAGGTTTGAAAAGATCTTTCTCCCTCCAATTTTTCATTGTGCTGAAATACATGTAACATAAATTGTATCATCTTAACTATTTTTAAGTGTACAGTTTAATGATATTAAGCACTTTCACATTGTTGGGCAACCATCACTACCGTCTGTTTGCAGAACTTTCTCATCTTTTCAGTCTCTGAAACTCTGTTCCCATTAAACAATAATTCTCTACCTGTAACTAATATAATATCAAATGTCACCTGTAATTGAAAAAAATTTAAAAAGTTGAAAAACATAAAATAACTTTCCAGGCCTTCCTACCCTAAGTCCCTGGCTACTACCATTCTACTATCTTTTTCTTTCTTCTTCATTTTAAGTCTCCCCTTCAATTTGAAAAGATCCCTGTTGTCACTGGGTTATACCTCCTCCCCACTGTCACAGGCTCTCTCTAGAACATGCTCAGGGACTAGTCAATTACTCAGTGTTCTTTATCTTGGCTGGTTCCTTATCTGTCCAAGGAAGGAAAGTTTTCAGGAAATAGGGATGAAGCAATAACAATTATAATAATCATACCTTCTCTTTCTGAAGGCAATTGTCTGAACCAGATGACATATGTGTGGTTTTGGACAGAGATCACTCATGCTGCAGTCAGGATGCTCTTCTGGGAGGTGTGGCCCAGAGGCATGGGAGAGGAGCAGGGAGTCACCTTGAGACTGCCAGGAAGACAAGCCCAGGGATGGAGGAAGGCCCAGCTGTGGAACAGCCATGGGCCAACACAGGAAGATGGATAAGTGGTCAGCATCTTCCCTGTTATCACTCCCTCTTTCCTCTGCTCCCCTTCTCATCCTGGGATAAGAAGCAGCCAGCCAGGTTGTTGTGCGGGTTTCAGTGACTGAATAATTGAGGGCGCCTCCACCAATCTTGGCTGCTAGGTCCTGGAGTGGCTCCCAACTGCAAAGAGCAGGCTTGGGAGGGAAGCTGATCTGTTGTCTTGAGTCTGATAACAAGACCAGGCTAAAGCCATATATCAAAGGACCCAAGGGAGTGAAGGTAAGGGCAAGGACTATTACACATGATGATGAGAATTTTGGAGACCCCAGCAGATATTTACCAGCTGTATCATCAAAGAAGGATTAATCTTGGGCTTCCCCAATTTTCCTCTCTCTGGCCTTGCAAACTTAAAAGGAGAGGACATATATCTTCTCTAGAATATATTCTTGGAATAGTAGACAAGGAGAGTTTGGAAAAATAGCCCAAGTTAAATCAGATAGATAGTTATAAAGCTAGGGTATAAAGAGCCTTAAAGATTTTCCAATTAATGACATGCTGGCTCATGGCATTACAGATAACACATTGTCCCTTTCTGACACTTCTAGCAACACAAAATTCAGGAACTCCTAAGGGAACCCAGCCCAGTATTGCAATTCTAATTGTTAGAGATTGTTGTGAAGAACCAAATTTTCTGTAGTTTTCACTTATTGATGCTTGTTTTGTCTAATAGATTAACTCCAATTTTTCTTCACATGCCAGACCTGAAATCTGTGGACAACTATTATAGTTTTTTTCAGAGCTAAACATCCAGAGTTTTCAACTTTTCTGTTACTTAGTTGACTTCAAGTGTCTGAACTCTTCTAGCCATTCTTCTCCTGGGAAGGCTCAACATGTTAATATTACTCCATGTGGTCCCCAGTGTGGTCTCATGAGCACTAGGAGAAACAATAGAATCACCTTCCTTGTGATAGGCTCATTGTTTCTGACAGCAGAGCTCAGAATCCCATTGGCTTTGGGTCAACTGGACACAAGCTACTGCTTCCCCAGCGGTACTGGCTTTCTTATGTAACCAACTTCAGTTGTCCTATGTTAATGGGGCTGTCACCTCAAAGTGTTAAGGGGCAAGGCAGGGTTAGCTGAGGCTTTTAGATGACATCAGAGATCAAGCTGAGCCTGCTAGACAGAACATGGTGTAATTTCACATATAAGGCTCAAGAGGGTCACCCAGGACAGAGCCTTCTTTAGCCCCATCACAGGGCAAACAGCAAGAACAGGTTTGGAGAGTTCCTCACCAGGAAGGCAAGACAGTGCTGTGGTCTGTAGCTGTGGATTGGAACTTGGGAAACAGGGTGCCAAGACAAGGAACTGAGGAATCATCCTGAGGTCAGTCCTCACAAGAGCCAAGCGATGAGGTGAGAGATGCTAATCATGTTATACTGACCACAACACCACAAAGGCCAGGAGACTGGAAGGCAAACTGTGTGGTGGTGGGATCATGGAACACATGGAACTGGGTTTTAATTACTTAGGCACCATTCTCAGGCTTCTCCCTGCCTGACCTTTCAAGGAGCAAAAGGAGATGTCGTCAGTGTGGAGCAGAAGGGCAGATCTTCACATTGAAAATTTATTGAAGTTGGCCCACTGCCTCAGACTGAGAAGATTTGGGGTCTGAAATCTGTTATATGTCCCTCCTTGTTTTCTGTCATTTGCTGATTTACTAACCATACCATCACTGTCCTCATCTAAGTCATGCAAATGTTTAGCAGAGCAGCCAAAGACAAATAGTTTCGTGGCATGATATGAAAACGTCCCTTCAGATTTCAGCCATTTAGTAATCACAGCTATCTGAGGAAAGCCACCTAAGTGCTTACCAAACCATCTAATGGTACCAGCATTTGGCTCCAATTCCTAAATCTTGTGTATAATGATGGTTTCTAATGGAAAATCCTGTTAAATGCCATATGGAGGTATAATTTAGTATGTGACTTATAATTCCCTGAGCCAAAGTAACAGAGAGGGTCAACTGATTTCATTCTTAGCGAACCCATCCTAACTCTCAGTGATCACTGCTTTCCTTTCCAAGTATGACTACAATCCCTTTCTTTTAAAATCCACTTTGATTGTTATAGACATTATCATCTAGCCTAGTTATTGTTCCTTTGTTTACAGGGTTTTTTCCTACTGTTTCTTGAAAATTGTGGAAAAGGTTCAGTCCTTTCCACCCTGATGAGTCTTCTCTCATCCTCCATAATTGTTCAAAAACTATCCACCACCTTTCTGCTTTCATTATTTCTACAAGATCCTGGTGGTATTATTTGTGTAGATCTTGAGACTTGAACTTGCTGACAACATGTTATAAACAGCTTTGGCTTCTTTCTTACAATGTTTGCATTATCTTTTCTCTTATGAAGATTGATCTCCCTGAGATAAAATAGGAGGTAAAACAAAACAAAACAAAAAGACAACAAACTGGAGCCAAATTGTCCTATTTCATCCATGATGAATTAATATCAACCTCTGCCTTAAGCATGAAGACTTCCTTATTCTTCTTGTTCTTGATATACCATTAAAAATTTTTTAATTTATTTTTAGAGAGAGGGGAAGAAAGGGAGAAAGAGAGGGAGAGAAACATCAATTAGTTACCTCTTATACAGGCCCTGAGCTGAGACTGAACCTGCAACTTGGGCATGTGCCCTGACTGAGAATTGATGCCCACTTTCTGGGATGACCCCCAACTAACTGGCCCACACTGGTCAAGGTTGATATAACCTTTAAAAACTCCTTTGAAATCATTTTCTGTTTGGTACTTATTAGGGCTAAAATCCAGAAAAATGTTTGCATAGTTTTTACTAGTACCTGACATTATACTATTAAAAAATAGTAATTATTGAAATTTATTCCACAGTCATACAATCACCATTAGATCAAGCTCTATTTAGCCATTGATTTTGGAGGTTTGAAAGATCCTAACCCCTGTCCAGAACAAGTACAGCTTTCCTACAGCTACTGCTATCATTTGCTTAAGCTAATGTGGTTATGTCTCTGTTCTTTATAATGACCAGACAAGCCTAGCCAGACCAGTGGCAACCATTCATCCTTCCAATGAAGTTTTGGAGAGCTACTATGAGCCAGGGACATCTGAAATTGTCTAAGAGTAAGATCCTTTCCTTTTCCTTGTTCTGGCAATTTTTTTTCTAACGATTTAGGATTTGATCACCCTCAACCCCCTCATTGTCTTAGATAATATACTTGACTTGCATTTTACATAATTTGCTCTAGACTGTCTTGGAGTCCAAAGTTCTTTCATATAAGCCTCTAATGTTTTGTATCTGCAATGCCCCTTGTGGCAGCCAGTAGCCACATGTGGCTATTTAAATTTAAATAATTAAAATAGAATAAAATTTTAAATATAATTCCTTAGTCACACTCATGATATTTCTAGTGCTCAATAGTCATGTGGCTGTTGGCTTCGATAACAAACAACACAGATAAAGGACATTTCCATAACTGCATAATGTTCTGTTAAGTAGCACTGGTCTAGCTGTTTCTCAAGCATTCTGACATTCTCCTCAAAAAGGAAGGCTCAATGTATTCAACATGTACAGAGTTGGCACTTGCTGACTGTCCTTGAAGGCCACTGGAATCACATCTACCTGGAAAGCTTTATTTCAGTGGACTGTTGTAACTGTCACTTTAAGGTGGTCTAGGTGCTTGGTTTAGGCACTTCTTGCAAGTCATTTTAGTGTGTGCTAGCTCCTTTGTTCTCCAAGGAACCACAGTTTACAAGCCAAGGTGAACAAATACTTCCCAGATCCCATTGGTGGCCATTGTAATCACCCTGCCTATAAAATGCTTACACTGGCAAATACTCAAAATGTTTGCCATGATGAGGAAATGAATTGAGAGAGGTCTCTTTATTCCCTGAAATACTATCTTGAAAATTCAAAGAAAATTATCATAAGGTTAGGAAGATAGGAAGGGAGAGAGAGAGAGAGAGAGAGAGAGAGAGAGAGAGAGAGAGAGAGAGAGAGAGAAATTTAAATAAAGATCTCACACAAGTATGAATTTCTCTCTATCTTTATTTTTTCTGCTTCCATGTCATAGAGAGACTTTGTCATGGGCTAGGATACAGGTTACAGAGGAAAGAAGAGGAAAATGAAGAGAAAAAACGAGAAAGGAAGGAAAAAGGGCATCATTGAAAGGGGAGAGAGTCATAACATTTTAAACCTAGAAAGGACTGAAGATTCCTTTTGGCCTAATTCCTCCTGTCACTGATAAAATATGAACATTTCATTTGGCATTTAAGACAAATCTGCTGAAAAAAAAAAATGAAGCAATTGAGGTCAAAAGACATAGGTTAAGTGACTTGTCTAGGTTTACAAAGCTAGTGAGTGTCAGAGCAGAGGCTGGAAGCCAGCCCACCTATCTGGTGCTTTCCCACCAGCTGCTCTTCTCCCCTCCCACCCCAGCGTGGTTGAGGAAGGAAGGAGAATAAAGGGAGTGAGAAGGTGGGGTGGGAGAGCTGAGGGGAAGGAGAGAGTAAATTTGTATTTCAGCTTTCTGCCTCCCTTGTGACTTTCTTTTCTCTAAGCGGAGGAACATTTCATAGCCACTTCGCCTACTCTGACCAATCTTTATGATTTCCTCATGCCTGCAGAGAATTCCAGTTACCAGAAGGCCTTGCCCACACTTCACGGGGACACAATAAACTATGTTACTTGGGCGAGGTTGCTCAGTGGACTAGCATACATGAACAGATTGCTTTTAGGTTAGTACTTGCTTGCCCCTCATAAGCTTGGTCCAGATCCTAAGTTTTGAAGCAGATTGGGGCTCCTAAAATGTCACCATCACTAGAACATAATACATCAAAACAATTTGATAAGGAGGGAACTCATTATCAAACAGTTTTATTCCAAAAAGGGAAGACCTGGAGTAGGTGTTTGAAAAATGTTTCACATCCCCTTTACATCTCATCTTTAGAGCATTGTCCAGGTCAAGAACTTTGGTGCCGGAATATGGAGATGGAGGTCATGTGGAGCTGGTTTCAAATGCAAACTGTCACATGGTTGTGTTACCATGGCAAGGGAACTTACTCTCTCTGATACAATTTAGATAGTAATAGTGTATAAAGACTGTGAAGACAGTCCTTCATATTCTGTGGGACCACAGTATCTAGGTGACATCTCCTGATTGACACATGCTGATAAGACCAGGGTTTGAATCTTGGCACCTTCGCTTTCCAGCAGTGTGACCTTGGGGCAAGTTCCTTGATTTCTTCTATCTTAATTTTGTTAGTTGGGTTCCTGGTGGTGTCCTCCTAGATGTGAGGACATATTGAGATAGTGCATGTAGAATGGATTGCATGGATCCTAGTCCATGGTAAACATGAGTTATCATTATTATTTCCCAATGTTGTATAATTTTGTTATGTACACTTCATCATCTACGGGGATATCAGGCAAGCTGGCTTAAAAATTCTTGGTCAAAAACATCTGCCCAGTGGCAGTGTTCACACCACACTTGCAATAAATGTCCTAACTCCAACCCATCCTCAACTAGGCCCAGTGAGCCGAGCATCAGATTTTATGGGTCTGACGAAGATGTTTGAAATATTGTAGGGGACTGTCAAAGTCTACTTTGACCCACTCCGCAAAAGGGCCGTTCTTAATTTTCATCTTTCCTGCAAGTCAGAAAGATATATACTCCCCAAATAATGGCAGTTTCCTTGTCCTGAAGTTAAAGCAGCCTGGTGACACGATAAACAGCACCCTGTCACATGGCCCGCATAAAACATGGTCTGACATTTCTTTACAAGTAAAAAGAAACACGGCTGCAGCGATGACCTTTCTCTCGAGGGCACAGCTGTTTTGTGTGGTTAGAGGGACCCATGGTTTCATGCTCAGGGGCTAGGATATATGACTGGCTTTTCATGAAGTGTTTCCATGAGAAATTACAGTATGCTCTAAAAGGGAATGCTTCCTCTGCTATGTTCACATTAGGCAGGAGGACTTTTCCTCTCCTGATGTTTTCCAAATGATATTGTGCTGAATACTTGTGATTAGAAACTTCTTTAGCATGTGATGTGTGAGCAGAATCAAGAATACCGAGAGGTCTTTTATTTCCTAGGGGACTTTGATTTCAGGCCTTTTGCTGAGTTGGTGGGTCAGTGGCTCTGTCTGCATTTATGAGGGGTCCCTCAAAACACAGTGCTTCTGTGGGTGAGGAGTGGAAGTTGTGAGGGAAATGTAAAATAGGTGCTTTATTAGGGATGGTAGGTGATATTTGTTTCTCTGTAAAATGTTATTTGTACACTACATTAGTATGGCAATGAAAAATTAGTCTAAATTTCTAATTGTGCCTGTATTGTGTTGGTGAGAATGAATTGCTGGTTTTCCAAGTTATCTTTAATATGTTTGATTCACTTCATAGTGAAATTAAAAAGAAGGGTTACATAACCATTTAGTTTTTTGAGACTCCCTTAGACATCAATGGTTACTGAAAATGAAAATATTACCATTGAAGCATGGGATTCCTCCTGCCCGCCCCATCTCCATCCTCTGAATTAGAATAATAAGCCCTCTGAAATGGGAGTTTGGCAACCCTTCTGCAGGATGGGTGAAGGGTACCCCAACCACTGATGGGCCTCATGCTAACGTCAAAACAAGCCCTCCTTGCTCAAACCCAAAACCCTGTCCCCTACCTGCCAACAGCAGGGCATCGAGTTGCATCCCTGTGAGGTGGGCGATTTGTTCTGATTGATCTCTTCTCTCTCACCCTGTCCCCTGTGCAACTGAAGCTGGGCATGCAGATGGTGGCTTGGTTTAAAAGTACAAGCTGGGGCCCTGAAATCACTGACTTATTGGTAATTAGACCACACTGGTATTGAACCCATGACCTTAGCCTCATTAGCACTCCATCTGTGCCAACTGGGTTGACCAGAAACAGATTGACAACTGTGAGTGCTAGAGGTCTTCTGGGCAGAGTCAAAGGCCTGTTCACATGACCCAGTATCATTTGTGGAATTTTACTCCACCACATTGAACGGACAAAAGTCGAAAATGGGTCACTGCTCTCTGCTTCAGACTTGTGGATTGGACAGCTTTGCTCTCTGGCCAGCTCTCCATGTGACTCAATAAAAGGAGAGACAAGAGCTTAACAGGGACTTTTTTTTTTCCTCTTTCAGTTTCTAATAGAGAACAATGACAAAAACACTAGGATTAAAGTCTATTACTCTAGGAATACTTTTCTTTGAAATGACACTCTTCAGGTTTGAACTATCCATGGTTAATTATTATTTTCACTCTTTGTTTTTCAAAGATATCTAAAAACAGATCTAAAAACACTTTGTATAGAAAAGGAATATTTTTTTCCAGAGGTAGAACAGAATTAACAGAAGAGGAAAGGGCAGGGCACAGAATAATGATGGACAGACTCTGGGTGCTCAATCAGTGAAATAGAATAGAGGTAGACTTAATATAGAAAATAATTTTTTTCTGTGAAATAATCTTTGGAGGCCTTTCTAAGTGGTACAAAAATTTTATGACTCCATAAAAATTTATCACGTAAACTTACGTATATAAAATATTAAGTAATATTAAAGGCAAACTGGGAGATGTATTTTTGGTACATTTGGAAGAGCTAATCACAAGATATTTATGGTGAATGTGGGAGATTTTTATAAAAAGCATTTCTAAATCAGCAAGAAAAAGGGAAGCAAATTAATAGAAAAAGGACAAAATAATGAACATTACAAAAGAAGAAAAGTAAATGGCCAGCAAACCTATGAAAAAGATAATGAATACTGTAAATGTCAAAATTGTACATTTTAAATAATTGAAAGTTACTTTTTCTTCCAAACAATCAGTAAAGATAAAAATAAAAATACTAGCAATTTGCAGGGAAATTAGTCCTGGTCTATACCATTTTTGGCCATATAATAGCTGTTTAGTATGGATATTTGGTGATACAGAAGAAAAGTTTTAAATTTTTTCATGTGCTATGGCCCAGAAATTTTACTTGTAGGGATCGATCTGAAAGAGAACAATCATGGCTATGTACAAAGATTTTGCTATATCTTGATCAAAGCATATAATAACTGAAAATTAGAAACAGCTTTAGTCTTTAATAATAGGGAAACCACTAAATATAATATGATGTGGGGGGTATGATGCATAATGTATGATGAAATTCTATGTAACTTTTACTTGTTATAGAAGAAATTACACCTCATGTCCTGAAAATATTCACTATTATCCTGTTTAGAAAAAAAACCCTTAAAAATTGTAATGTTATAAATTATGTTATATATGCATAGAAAAATATGGTAGAATGATATCACATATATCAAAATGTTAAAATACTTTTTTCTAGGCACAGAAATTATAGATGATGTTTAAATGTTTCCATTTATCAGAGTTTTTCCTTTTAGGGTGAACATGTATTGCTTGGAGAACAAAAAGTAAAGCAGTATATATTTTGTTTCAAATATTATAGCTGGCACAGTTTAATCATGGAAATTAAATGAGAAAATGCATAAGAAAGTCCTTAACACAGGAGAAGGAAGATAAGGGGACCTGGTACCTAAGGTCTGAATTCAAATCTAAAATGCTACCACATGGTTCAGGAACTCACAGCATCTTTTATTAAAGATGGAATTCCCTGGTTGATGGATGGCCCAAGTCCCAACCCTCTGTCTCTTTCTTTTGCATTGCAGCTAGACTTTCTATTTTAAGGTACATAGATATATCTCCATACGATGGCTGGCAAATATCTCCATACGATGGCTGGCAAGGAACAGAGAAAAATTAATTCTAGCCTGTCATTTTAAGATGACTCCTACCACATTCACTACATTGTGAAGCACTGGAATGTGAGCCCCTTGTTTAAGGCAAGATGAGATAAGGAGTGTTCCTTTTCAAGCATGACCAGATTCATAGCAATTGTTGTATTATCTGCTATGCTATGCCAGATAGAAACTGTGTACACACAACCAAAATATCAAAGTGAAACACAGGCTTGTGGCTCACAATTGATGATGGAGCCCAGGGACATTTTTGATGTCAGGGAGGGGAGGCACGTTGGGCAGGTGAAGTGCATGTTCCTGCCGTGGAAGTTGTCTTGGAGCGTGTTTCCAGTTAGCATCACTGAATCACCTCTGGGTCCATGGAAAATAAAAGGACCTACATATGGGAATGGAAAAGAGTGCTTTGTTCAAAGGGTCCCTTTATAATTTAGGGTGTTACACACCCCTTCTTTGAGGTCATGGTGCCAAATCTTGTTAGTCAGGGGTATATGTTGGTGGAGGGTGTTTTCATTAGAAGCAGTGCTGGAGGTCAGTGGTCATTGTTGGTGGTGGTAGGAGTTAGAGGAAGACCTTTTGGTACTTCTGCAGTGTATGGTGTTGGTACATTGTGGGCATCTGAAGACACTGTGGCAGTCCTTTTTGGTGACACTTAAGGGGGAGAAGACAGGATGGAGAGTGTGGAGGGGGACTCCATCCTGTCACTGGCAGGGCTTGTTTCCGTGCTTTATAAAGTTGCCGCAGAGGTCCCAAGGCATAATTTTGGGAAACTTGTTGGGAGTATGAATATTCCATTCAAGAAAGCATGGTAGAAAAATTCAGCAAAATATGGATTGCTGCTATTAATATAACTTCCCTTTAAACCCAGAGCGTAAGGGTCCTGGGAAAATGTGTGCTATACAGACACGTGCTCATTTTTATGATTAATTTATTTGGCTAGATCTTAGTTCTAATGAGACCAAGGTGAAGACCATGGGCTCTATCCTCTCAGGAGTCATTAGTGACTCATGGCTCGAAAACCAAGGTGACACCTTTGCCCTTGCCCAGGGTCTGGATGAGAGACAATAATGTCCGAGTCCACTTTTCTTATTTCCTCCCACTCATGCTTCCCTTCTGACTCAATGCCACCGCTCTGAGCACCCTGAACTTTGTAACATGACAATCTCATCCATGGCATTGTCTCTAGGACACATTACACTTCCAGAGCAGAGGCTGCCCACAATAGAGGCAGCACAGGTTGCTCTGTGGGGCCTTTCAATGGATAAAGGTTGCTCTAACAATTGGTTTTCATGGACAAATACAGCTTGAAAGAAACAATAGCCAGCATACCCTGTTGCCTGAGAGTTAGACAAGGATCTTGCATAAAACTAACCTTTGTTTTTTCTCTGCCTTCTAAGAATGAGTTGCTTACCTATAGCCATGTGCACCTGGACAGGGATTAAGTTGGGTATGTTACCTGAGTACCCTGGGTCCTGCATCTTGAACTGTCCCATGACCTAGTCTGAAGTTTTTTGTTTTGTTCTCCATCCTATAGGACTTGCTTTAATTACCTCCATATCTTCTTAATCTCTTGTGTTTATAAGGATTGTTTGAGTGGCAAGGAAATGAAACTCAAGTCAAACCAGTTGTATTTAGGGACTCCTACCTGGGAAGGGTCCTAGATTTGCTCAAAGAGACTAAGCGCTGTAGGATCAGTCTTAGAATTTGGGTCTGGGACACACCCTTACAGAGACCTCTTCCTTTTTCCCTCTCCTGTCCTTGCTTGGTTTCATTCTGCATCAGGGTTCTCCAGGCGGTGTGGCCAGCAGTCCCTTAGGTACACTGTCCTAGCTCATCAAACAACCAGGAAACTCCCTTCTACAGAGCCTTTATAGTAATCCAAGAGAAGGGCTTTCTCGTGTTCATTTCTGAGCTTAGACATTGTTGATTGACAGATTAAAGTTCAGCTGACCCTGGAACAGCACAGGTTTGAAATGCATGGATCCACTTATATGCAGATTATTTTCAATAAAGGCCGCAAATATCTTTTCATATGATTTTCTTAATAACGTTTTCTTTTCTGTAGTTTACATTATTGTAAGGTACAAGTATAATACATATAACATACAAAATATGTGTTAATCAACTCTTTATGTTATTGATCAAGCCTCTGGTCAACAGTAGACTCTTAGTACTTAAGTTTTTAGACTGCAGAGGCTTGGTGCCCCTACCTACATTGTTCAAGGGCCAATTGCACTAAGTAATCAGCTAGGTCTAGGTTGTGTTTACTCCTGTAGCTTATGTGTCTATGCTAGCAGTGGGGAAGCAGAGAAATTGTGTGAAAAAAATTATAACTGCACTTTTCCTTAACCTTCCTGAAGACTTAACTAATTAGTCCCATTGCTTTGAGCCCAGTGTAAAAATAGGATCTTCTAAAGGAGCCCAGAACAATACAATGAAAATCAGAGGAGAAAAGAAGACCGTGATGAATATGGAATTTACTTTTTATATTGTCAGAAGGGTTATTATCATCTAGGTCCTTCTTTAATAGATAAAGACATTGATGCACAAATGACTGAAGGGACTTGCCCAAGACAAACTACCCAATTGGTGGGTAACTGGACAAAGAGCCAGATATCCTCCACCAGTTCACTGTTGTTTTCCTCCACTGGCCTGACTTCGGCAGGTGTGCAATCAAACTCAGTACTGACTTTAATGGGGGGAATTTAAAAGAGTAGGTGAAGGTCAGCCTTAATAGCCTTTAAATCCTATGGCTAAGGCAACCCTCTTGCATTGCTTTTTGGCCAATAGGCAAATCTGTTTTCATGGGCCCTTGAAATACAGAGCAGTTAGCTGAAGACCTAGGACTCAAAGGCTAAGACTGGGCCTCCTTCCTTGTTTATGTGGGCTTTCTGTGTCACAGCATCTGGTCAGAAGGAAAGGAAGGGAGAGATCAAACTTCAAACCTAGTCTGGGGCTCCACTTCCACTTAAGATGGGGAAAGCCACAGAGAATACTTCTTCTGCCCTTACAATGAGAAAAAGCTAGGTGATCTGTAAAATATAACATTTTTTCCAGCATGTGAGAGAGCTGAGGCCACAAGGCGAACTGAATGTTCTGTAGGAAGGGTCCTGAGTCTTTCAGAACAGACATGGGACACATGAATGGCTATGAGTTTTCAGAGCATGGGAAGGAGAGGTAACAGCTGCAAGCAACTAAACTTTTAGCAAATTCTTAAATGCTAAGTATGGGCTGATGTTACTGGTTAATTATTTGCTAACTGACAGTGTTGAGCACTAAGAAGAGTAGGTCCTTTCTGAAGAGGTCAGCCTTATTTTGACCCTGTTCTTTCTAGAATACTCGTAGGTGGGCATACTGGTTATTTATTGCTGTGTGACAAATTATCCCTTTAAATAGCGTGAAGCACCAAACATTTATTATATCAGTTTCTGTGAGTCAGGAATCCTGGAACACATTAGCTGGGGACCCTTGGCTCAGGGCCTCTCATAGGCTGCAGGGAAGGTGTTGATTGTGGCTTGTGGCTGTGATCATCTACAGGCTTGACTGGGGAGGGACCTGTGTCCAAGCTCATGTACATGGCTGTTGGTAGGGCCCAGGTCCCCAGTGGCTGCTAGCTGGAGGCAGAAGTTTGTTACATTAAGTCTCCATAGTGTAGCTCACTTCCCTCAGACATGGTTGGTAAACAGAAGACAAAAAAGGATGCCTAAGAAGAAAGCCACATGCTTTTGTCACCTACTCTCAGAAGTGATATTCCATCATTTCTGCTGTACTCTCTTCATTTCCTTCATCGAAAACTCCAGGGAAGAGAGTTGTATGAGGTCATGAACACCAGGGGCTAGGGATCACTGGCTGCCTGACCAAAGGGGAAGACTGTATCTGGGGACCCAAAGCTAATGACTGCATCCTTTGGAGAGAAGGTGCTAAGCAAGAGCTTAGGGTGTTCATGTGCCAAGTTTTGCAGGGACTGGAGCTTTAATAGGGAACATGGAGCAGGCAAGGATTCTTGACTCAGCTGGGTTAGAATGAAAGGGCAACCCATCTGAAGACTGATTGAGGAGGAAGGAAACAAACACATGTCACATGTTTTTGTTATGTAACTACATTCTCAGAACCCATGGAAAAGGTATGAGACCTATTTCATTGAGGTTTAGAGAAGATAAGTATCTTTCTTAAGATCATACAGAAATTGATGTGATGGTTACAAAACTGTAAATATACTAAAATTATTGAATTTTACAATTTAAACAGACACATACTATGATACATAAATTATTTTTCAATAAATAGTTTTCTTTTTTAAAGACCATGTAGGTAGCATGTGGCAGAGTAGGAAGTGTCAGACCTATCTGCTCAACTTGTATCAGTCAGCTCAGGCTGCTGTAACAAAATACCATACTCTGGGTGGCTTAAAGGACAGACACCTATTTTCCCAGCTCTGGAAGGTTAGAAGTCTAAAGTCAAGGTGCAGGCAGATTTGGTTTGTCCTGAGGCCTTGATCCTTGGCTTGCCAATTGCCCCCTCTCCCTGTGTCCTCCATGCACACATCCCTACTGTGTCCTTGGGAGTCCACATTACCCCTCCAACTCAGGAAACCAGTCAGACTGGTTTGGGGCCCACCTTCATGGCTTCATTTTAACTTAATCATCTCTTTAAAAAGTTTATTTTCAAACAAGTTTATATGCTAAGCTACTGGATACAAGACTTTAACATATCAATTTTAGGGGGACACCATTCAGCCCATAACAGACTCCAAAGCTTATACTTAAAAAAAAAGATTTTATTTATGTGTTCTTAGAGAGAGGGGAAAGAAGAGAGGGAGAGAAAGAGCCATGTGCAAGAGATACATCAATTGTTTATGGCTGCCTCTTGCACACCCCCAACTAGGGTGGGTACTGGCCTGCAATCCAGGCATGTGCCTTGACTGGGAATGGAACTGGTGACCCTTCAGTTCACCGGCTGGTACTCAATCCATTGAGCCACACCAGCCAGGGTCAAAGCTTGTACTTTTTTATATATACTTTTTCCAACAGCACGAGTAATCTGTAGTTACATTTGTTAATAAAATTTGCTGATAAACATTATTCTAGCTTTTTTTTAGTAATCTGTTTTGTTTGTGTAGAACAGTATTGTGAAAATTCTAATTCCTGCAGATAAGTATTTGCAAATGACACCAGTTTTAAATGAGCTCATATTGCATTCTCTAGGTACTCTTCAAATAAGTTGATGCAAAGCCCATAAAAGGAATGCTTGGATTCTTAAAAAAAACAAACAAAAAACTTAAGTTGAATTATTTCCAGTATTTAACATCTGTTAATGTCATTTATCACAGAGACAAGTTAACTAAAAAGCATCCAAAATGTATAATGGATTCTAGAATTATTTGCACTGTGATGTTCTCACGAGTCTTGCCATCTCTTTCCTGGTTGCTGTACAGTGATGATATGCTGAGGCAGCACAGCCTCTGAGCAGACCTGCTGAGCCTGGCCTGACATCACTGAGCACAGCAATACACACTCAGAGAACATACATGGACACTGTTGTATGAGCACACATGCATAGACCTATGTTTCTAACAAGTGTAGACATACAAATTAGTTCATTGCTGTCCTGATTTGTTAAAGTTTGATGTGTAAGACATTTGATAGAGCACAATAGTGCATTTTACTCATTTTATTTTTTTTTAAATCCTCACCCCTAGAATATTTTCCCATTGCTTTGAGAGGGAGAGGGAGGGAGGGGGAATAAGAGAGAGAGTACAGACAGACAAACATTGATGCAAGAGAGCAACACCAGGGATTGAACCCAAAAACTGGCTATGTGCCCTGATCGGGAATTGAACCCACAAACTTTTGGTCTACAGGATGGTGCTCCAACCAACTAAGCCCGAGTCTGCATTTCACTTTTTAAAAAATAAAAGAATTTTAAAAGATACTGGAGCCAAATATTGACGGGGTCCTAGTGCAACCTGGGGTTCAGGGGTACACAATTTCAAACTACCTGCAATATATAGTGAGGTTCGTTATGCTTCCTGGGCCATTGACACTTTACCTGGTGACCTGCCTAAGGCAGACAAACTGGACAGCTGGCCACAGTCTAGAAAGACAGGACCCGGCTCCTCCCTATGTCAGCTGTGTCACAGCATGAACCAGAGGATGGGAGAGCTCCTGAGGGGCATTCCAAGCATGTGCTTGAAACAAAAATTCCAGGACAATTTGAACAAAACACTTCATTTTGAGTTAACTAACCCATGGATTTAAAGAGTGGCCAGAGTATCCTTTTATCTACTCTCCAGATCAAGCAACAATTTTAGCATTTCTCAGGAAGAAGCCCAAGTCACTTTAAAACTGCCTTTTGTGTCTGCCTCCTCACTCAATTAGAGAAGCCTTTGTAGAGGGAAGGCCAAACAAGTCCATAAAAAGAGCTTATTTCCCATTTGGTGCTCCATTGAAGTCAGGCTCTCCCTCTCCCCCAGTTCTCATCCTATCTCTCTGAGTTCCTCTCCCCAACCTTTTAAACCAATTAAGGGAACAGCAGATTTCGTGTGTCTCAAGAGCTATGCTCTGTGCACCCCCACTTTTTTAAAAAATATTGAGTTGTTCAGTCAACAAGGGGAGGCCAGCCAAGATCCCCCTATCGCAAAGATTAGCAAAGGCAGCCAATGAGGGAAAAGGGAGGGCAGAAGAACAGAGGGGATGTTCTGGAAGCTTTAGTAATTCTTTGGAGGAGATAACATGATCTTATGCAGACTGACTTTTCTGCTTGGAATCATTTCAGGGCCCAATCAGGCCACCGCATACCATTTGCCCACTGGATGGCAACAGAGAGCCATCTATGCCTCTGTCCCAGCTCCTGCAGTCCCTTCATCTCCTTGTCTCTGAAGTTGAAAACCCACTCTGTTTATTGAATGGAACTATAACAAGAATTTTACTTAAGAGATGTCTGATTCTTGGTTCTTTCAGCTTTACCTTCTCACCCTTTGTCCTGTATCTTCAAGTCCAATAGTAGCCACATAGGTATTTTTCATTGTTTGAAATCAACATGATTTGGTTATAGTCTGTCACTCATGATTTAGCCTCAGGGCAAACTGTCAAGCAGCATTTCCCTCTTTCTTTTTTTTTACACAAGAGGATTTGTTGCTCTTTGAAAATCTTTGTTGGTGGTGGTGGTGGTGGTTGTTTTCAAATTGAGAAGAACTAGGTAGCCCACCTTACAGGTAATTAAATTGTTTGCATCCTACCTGCAGACAATTGGATTTGGCTCCTGTCTGACTCCAAGAAAAGGGTCTCTTTGCCTTGGAAGCCACTGTTCCTCATGGGTCTGACCCCTGAGGGGGCAGTGTGAGGTTTTGTGTGAAGTGTGAGAAGAGTGAAGAAGGTCAAGTGGTTTCCTGCTGATGGGAGAGAAAACCTCAGCTCTGTAGGACATCAAGGCCTATGAGGCCCAGTGCTCACCTGGGACTTAATGGATGGTGTTGTTCTAAAAGCAAAAAACTGCTGTGGACTTGTTGGAGTAGAGTGGGGATAGAGATAACACAGGGGCTTCTTGTTGCCATTTTGCAAGTTCAAAATAGCCAGACATTTTTTCGCTTGAGTCTATGATGGGAAGTATAGCTGCCTGTCACCCAGGGAAGGAGAGAAAGGAAAATAATTTAAAAAGAAAGAGAAGACAAGAAAGAAGAGGGAAAAAGAGTGGGCAGAACTCTGGGGTGTTCTTATGATGTGGACCCCTCCTGATGCTTCTCAGACAACCCTAGCTGGAACCCCCAGAGCCTTCTACCTTGGGATCAGCAGTTGCCTGCTTGGCTCTGTGCTCTGGTCAGGTGTAGGGCACACAACACCAGATCCTGACCACCAGGAAGCCCAGCTGACCAAGGTCTGGCTGGGGGGCCAATTGGTTGATGACTAAGCGGCTGGAGAATCCCTAGCCTAGGGAGACCAGAAAACACCCCAAAACCGATCTCTTTAGCTGAAACTCCTGCAGGGTTGTGATGTTTCCATGGGATCCTGAAACCCCTCACATGGCTGATGATTGGCCCTTCAGCCTGGAGTCCGGGGAAGGGAGGTCCAGGGAGAGTGGTGGCTCAGGGGGCAGGCATGGAAAATGAAGCCAAGGGAAAGGAGATCTGAAAGAGGTGGGGCGCAGAGGCCTAGATTGTTCAAGGCAGGGACTTCTCAGTGGACGTCAGTTGAATCAAATGGAATATAATCTCCTATTGAATCAAGTAACACTACTTTGTGTCTGTATAGCCTTATAAACCTTATACAGGGTAGGTGAAAGTAGGTTCACCATGGTGAATATACAAAACACAGTTTATCCCTATATTATTACTTCCATGCAAACAACTGTAAACCTTCTTTTGCCCCACACCATATAACAAACAAAACAAAGAGGAGAGTTCTTGGCTGAGAGCATTTTAGAAGACAGGAGAGAGGCTTTATCTTGAAAGATGAGAGAATTTGATTTTTTTTTTATCAAATAGCAAACCATTTTTATATTTAAAAGCCATTGCATATCCATGTGCTGGGTTTGAAGCATTTTAGATTTTCTGAATGTTTCATGACTTGCAATGTTGAGATCAGGGATGTGTACATACAGACACACAGGAGATATATATATATATATATATATATATATATATATATATATATTCTTAGACTACTTGATATTTCTGACTTGATCATTGAATTATTTCTGTTTACTTCAAACCTCAGGAAAAAATAACACTATACACTGGCATAGGCTTCACCCATGTCAGAGCCCAGCTTGCCCCAGCCACTTTACTCCACAGAGCAGCCCCAAGGCAGGGAATGCACCTCAGGACCCAGTCCCACCCACCAGGGGCAGCTGTGGCCCAGGAGGAAGGAGTGACTTATCTCCCATCACCTGCAAGGTGCTAAAAGGAGTGGGACAGAAGTCAAGTCTCCTGTGTGTGTGTATTTTACTCATTAGTATGACAGTTATTTTTATCTATGTTACAAGATGTATTTATGTCTGTCAGCATTTCTTATCTTCATTTTATTTATTAGTTTAATAGTCATTCTCAGCTTTCTTTCTCAATAAAGTGGCACCAGGAAGTGTGACATCAGAAACAGTGTTATGATGTCTCATCACCATGCTTGGCTGCATGGCGGCAGGGGATAGTCAGGGACTGGGATGATGTTAGGGCAGGGTTTGGCAATGCAATAATGGATTTTGTCTCCTCAGTTTGGGAGCAGGCCCCCTGATAGTCCAGTCCGGCATACTTACTCCTTTCCTGCTGCTCTGACAGTCGTTTCATTTATCTCAGACATTATCTTTGGTGTATCTTCAAATGACCAGACAGTAAACTAAAAGAACTGCTTTAGCAAACAAGTCTGATTTCTAAAAGTCAGAGGTTTTTACCTGATGATTAAAAGAGGTTTCTTTCTTTCCTTTTTTTTTAAGGTGAATACACCTAAGGTATTATCCTGAAAGAGTCCTTGAATACATCTTGATAATTTTCCATGTAATGAGGTTGGAAGCTCTCTAAAGTCATAGGACTATATTGGTTTTAAAACTCTTCTTCAAGTTAGCCACCTTTTGGTTGCTCTCCTAACCCTAAATCATCCCCCTGGACAGGGGAGTTAATGTTGTCCCTGGTGGGACCTCTGGCAGCAGCACTTCAGTAGACTGGCTCTCATTTAATCTTTTCTTGTAAGACATTCTTAACACTTGGTCCCCTGGCAAATGCCCTAAACAAGTTTCATTTCAATAATATTGATTTGTATTTATATAACCTCTATATCGGAGTTTAAAAACACTTACAGCCCGTGCTTCATGACTTAGTTTAACCAAAAAGAGAGTCAACCCATTGCATATTAACACATTTAAGCTCTCCTCTTGGAGACAGGTAATAATAACAATAACACTCTATCTGTATGACACATTTCTCTTCCAAGAAGCTCAGTGATATTTGAACAACTAAACTACTGGAGAAAATAAAGAACAGATAAGGCAGGTGTTTGGTCTATGAAATGAGGGCAGAGTGGGAACTGGAGACAAAACTCCTGACTCATCTGTCACTCTTCTGTTGACACTGGCTACAAGTATGGTGACAACAGGTATTTTAATAAGTGGAAGGTGGATGGATGTCTTTGTTTTGTTCTTTGTCACAAATCTGTGCAGTTTCTTCTTCTTCTTCTTCTTCTTCTTCTTCTTCCTCTTCCTCTTCCTCTTCCTCCTCTCCTTCC